>PVKC010000052.1:0-13335 GCA_004027635.1 Crocidura indochinensis
GTTTTTTTCCCTTCTTGTTGCATTGATGTGCTTTCCTTAGAAAGAGTGCACGGCTGCGTAGCGAAGCGGAGCCAAAGTGCTCTTCTGCAGCCTATTATTAGCCCACTCCCACAAGGTCCGGATGTCAGTAGAGGACAAAGAAACACAAAGAAAAGACAAGACTTACAGTTCTTAGCAGTCAGCCCTACTGGGCAGACGTGGATACAGAGAAATTCCCAGCCAGACGTCACAATCAGGGGACCTTGCTTTGCAGAGTACTTGCTATAGCCGGTTTTCAGTCTAATGAGGTATTCCTGGGTGTTTCCACACTAGGATGGACCTCTGGGATAGCGAGTCTTTTTGGGGCCGGTTGGGCCACTCCCAGGAGGTCTGGATGTCAGCAGAAGACAAAGAAACACAAAGAAAAGACAAGACTTACAGTTCTTAGCAGTCACCCTGACTGCCTGACTGGGCAGGCGTGGGTACGGAGAAATTCCCAGCCTGACGTCACAATCAGGGGCTCCAGTTTTTTTTTTTTTTTTTAGGAATTTCCATATTGTTTTTCATAAAGGTTGGACAAAATGGCATTCCCACCGACAGTGAATGAGAATTTTCTTCCTCCCCACATCCTCGCCAGCACTTATTGTGATGTGTGCCAGTCTCTGTGGTGTGAGATGATACCTCATCGTTGTTTAGATTTGCATCTCCCTGGTAATTAGTGATGTGGAACATTTTTTCATGTAACTTTTTGCAATTTGTATTTCTTTTTTGAGAAAATGTCCATTTCTTTTCCCCATTTTTGATGGAGTTATATTTATTTTTATTAAGTTCTGTCAGTAAATTATAGCTATTGTCTTTTTGTATCTCTAGGTCTTGAGAACTTGACTGGTGAATGGCAGTTTTTTAGGGTCCCCAGACAAAACCAACCAGAAATGTGGGATGTCTCAGCTTATTTTTATTATTTTTCTGTGGGTGGATTTGGGAGGTAGGGTGTTTATTTTTAGGAGCCACACCTTGTGGTGGTCTTGGTCTCATTGTCTGCATAGTGCTTGTGGATTGCTCCTAGAAGGTCTATTGATATCATGTTGTGCCCCAAATTGAGTTCAGACCTCTGTTCTGACATGCATAGTGTGAACATGCTTTTAGCTATTTTTCAAAGATCTCACTTTTAACAAATGAGAGGTATTGGGGAGATAATATTAAAGTCAGACAATGTGTTGTTACTGCCTATTATCTCTAAATCTACTCTAAAGACTGTAATATGATCCATTAAACTTGACAGTTTCTAGAATTCAGAGATTTAAATATTTTAAGCTGACAAAAATTTCAATTTTAGGAGTTTCCTTCAAGTGTTTTATAGTGTAAGATCCTGAAAGCCATTTTGCAGTCTTGACTTCCGTTAATAAATTTCTGGAACTGTTAAGATCGTGTTCATGTCGCTTTGCAGACTACACTACCCTCTAGCGGTTAGATTGAAATATCCTGGAATGTATATTTTGTATTTTACAAGCAATTAACAGACCCTTATATCAGACCTTTTGTGTGGGACAGATTTTGATGGGTTGTTTCTGGTTCATTAATTGTTGGTGATCTATTTTTCCACTATGAATCAGAGAATCTGAAAAATCTCATGCTTTTTTTTTTAAATCTTCAATCTACTCTGTTTTAGACTAACTCTTTATATTAGCACAGATCTTCAAGTTATACATCCGTGTTTCCTAATTATCACAGATACTTTTCTCTTTTTTAGAGAACATAGTTATTGCTACTTTAACTTCTTTTACAAAATATAACATTTTATAGTAGTTTCATAAAATGTTAGCTATATCTTCTGTATGATTAGATCCTATGTTTCTGATAATATACTTTTATGAATTCTTTCCCATAGTATGTGCAACCACATTTCCAAATACAGAGTTCTCAAAATGTTGAGAAATTTGGTGAAGAAAACAGCACCATGAGGAAACATTGCCTGAAATTTCAAAGTTATGGGCTGTGTTTTGTAAAATTCGGTTCATTTCCTAGTTTGCCTCAAACCTATGTCTCCAGAATCAAATATATTCTGAGTAAAAAACCATATAGTAGGGGGCCGGGCGGTGGGGCTGGAGGTAAGGTGCCTGCCTTGCCTGCGCTAGCCTAGGATGGACCACGGTTCGACCCCCTGGTTCCCCATATGGTCCCCCAAGCCAGGAGCTACTTCTGAGCGCATAGCCAGGAGTAACCCCTGAGCGTCACCGGGTGTGGCCCAAAAACCAAAAAAATATATATATATAATAAGGGGCCAGAGCGATAGCACAGTGGTAAGGCTTTTGCCTTTCACACTGCCAACACAGGATGAACTATGGTTCGAATCCTGGCATCTCATATGTTCCCCCAAGCCTGCCAGGAGAGACTTCTGTGTGCAGAGTCAGGAGTACTGAGTTGGCTGTGACCCAAAAAAACAAAAGCAATAATAAGTAAAATAATAAGTATTTTTATGTGTTTTATTTAATAATTAAATGAGGAAGATTTCCTGTTCACCTTACAGGATTTCAGACCCTTGGTGCTTAGCATGGTCCGTTTTTTTAATGAGAACAGGAAACAGGAGCTTCCTGTTGAAAAAATAAAAGGCAAAAGTAAGTTTGCTGACCCAAAATAATGACTATTGAAGATTAACGTGAAAAAATTTTTATTTTTTCTGTATTGTGATTGTTTTTCCCAATTCAATTTTCATTGAATTATTACACTACAAACATTGATTAAGAACTAAAAACTATATTCAGAATATAACAAAAGAAAAACATCTGATCTTACTCAGTACACATATATGGAGGTTGTTCCTTGAAATTAATCTCTAATCTACCATTGATTTTTTTAACTCCTTATGACATTTTTCTGACCATCAGATTTTCATCTTAGTTTTACTTGGGTAACTACAAATGCTCTAATTGATATTTTTGATTGACCTCATTGCAGTAGAACAATTGTAGTCCATAATGGTGAGAACACACATATACCATAATTGAAACTTAAATAAATTTAAATTAAGTGATATTAAAATATTCAGCTTCTCAGTTACAGAAGCTATAATTTAAGAACCAGTAGTTAGTGGCTTCCATTTACAACACATAGATACTGAATGCTTACATAATTGAAGGAAGTTCTACGGCAGAGTGCTAATCTACAGAGAAGAATTCCTGAAGATAGATTCCCTAAGAACATAAAAGAAATTTGGGGGAAATGTTTGAACTGAATATGTATGACTAGAAAATAATGGGAAATTCAAACCTCTGTCTATTATTCTAAAAAATTCAACACCATGGATATATAGTTTGCGGCTTCAAAAAGAAAGGCAGCGTGGCATATTTGAAAATATTTGTATTTGAAAGAAGTACCTTTTCTTCCTAGAGAAATATATAGAAAGAAAGGTTTGCAAAGCAACTGAGCAATAGTAAAATAGGTGGGCCTCTTGCCTTTGTATGTGGCCTACTTGTGTTCTGTCCTCAGCATTCCGTATGGTCCCCTCCCCGAGCCTGCAAGGCATGATTCCAGCGTACACAGACAATATTAAGCCCTGAGAACTGCTAGGTTTGAACTCCTAACCTCAAACAAACAAAAAAGAAGCTATATTTTCTGGCATTTAAATATTTACTCCTGTAATTTAAGTTCTTTTGAAAGAATTGAAAGATCAAGTAGGAACTAATAGGTTTCAAAAACTAAGGAAATGGGGCATCCCAGCTCTACTTGTGTACTTTCCCAGTGTTTCATACTATATATCTCATATTATGGTCTTGGCACTGAAACATTTCCAAAGATAATGCTTTTTCATTTCCTTGGATGGCAATTTAATGTTTAGCCTCAATGTCATGGGAAAATTAACAGGTGGTTTCAAGTTCTTTTACAAATCTTGAAATATCTTTACCGCAATGTAGAACACCTCATGTCTTGGCTCTAAAAGATCAAGATATTGTACCTCTTCTTCTTGGCACCAATTCTCAGTCTTTTATAACTTTGAGAATTTTCTGAAATAATTTAAAATACTTTGAGAAGAGGAATTGCGTTACATGGAATTTATATAGTGGAATAATGAAAACAAACCTAAATCAAAGTATTTAAACTAAATCAGTTTCAAATTAAGAATTTACTGATTAACTTATGTCATATAATATTGATCTTTTTAAATATAATTTTTATTTTAATCATAGTGGTTTACATATTGTTCACAGTAAAGTTCCAGGTACATGTTAACATTGAATTAGGGGAATTGTCCTCCCTCCACCTCTGTTCCCATTCTGCCTCCCCTATCCTTCACCCTCTCACCAGGGCTTTCTAGATTGAGTGGCCCCCTCTGTGTCTAGTTTATTACTTAGTGATCTTATAACTGTTTGGTCTTGGTGCCACCGTTACTTCTCCCTCTAATTGGGAGGCGGGACTAGATAGTTCGAATATTGATCATCTTAATGAGGAGTGTTTTTGTACTCCACAAAATTTAGAGGTCTGTTTAAAGATATTTTTTTCTTGATTTCTTTTATCATGAAAAATCTGCATCTCTTCTTCACTCTTCAATAATTTTTCACAGCTTACTTGATGGCACTTGATAAATTAAAGAAAACTTATTTGTGCTCAAACCTATTTTCTCTTAGTATAAGCAGAAGGAAAGCAAAAGAAAATAGCATTATAAGAGGTGATGTTACGTACTTCATAGTTGTGTAGTATGGACAACCTTTACAGATCTATTTCACTAAATACCTATGTATGATTCTTGTCAGCTATAAACTGCCTCTTCAGAAAATGACTCATTTAGTTTTACTCTCATATTTATAAATATGTGTTACAAAAAAGATTTTAGTTTAACTAAGTATACAATTCATATTTGCATAATAAAGTGCATTTGTAAACATAATTATTGATGTCACCAAAAATTATTTTGTAATTTTGAAGTCTTTAACAAGCTTTAAATAATTAAGATTCAAACAAATCAAACAGCTAGGTTATTAACTATTCAAGTGATTACTTACATTACTTGATAAAAATATTTAAACATATTTACTCTATTTCATTGTTCATTTTCTAACATGTTTTATGTTGCATTATGTTACTAATTTTATTCTCACCTTTGCTTATTTTTTTTCTTGTTAGAATGCTTCCCTTTCTAATCTGTGGTCTAATTAAAGCCTCCAAAATTCCCAGTCCCTGGAGGCATAATTATCATTTTTTATTTGTTGGCCACATCTGACTGTATTCATTTTAGTTCTGGCTCTGCTTCTGAGATCACTCTTCGCGGACTAGGGGAACTATATGTAGTGCTGTGTATCAAACCTGCATTGGTCATATCCAAGGCAAGCACCTGCCCTGCTATACTATCTACCTGACACCATAATCAGCGAGTTATTTTTGTGTGCTTTCAGACTACTATATTCATGGATCTATTGAGAAATACCATGCTAAACTTCAGTAGCACAGAGTGTGAGCAAAGTGAGACAGAGAATAATAACTTTCTCCTTTATCTCCATCATCAAATACTTTGAACATGAAGGGAAAAACAGATTTTCATTATTCTAAGTTATTTTAGTAAATCATTTAGGCTTTTTGTAAAAATTAAAACCAAATTTTAATTTCTTTATGTGCTCATTGACTTAGTATTCCTACATTATAAACTCTAAATATTTAATTCCTTGCACAATGCTTGACACACATTTTATATTCTTTTCTTGTATAAAAATAATTTTATTGTGACCAAAAGTGAATAACAAATCTTTTATAGTAATCTTTAAAGTACATGGTGACAATGAATCATGGCCATTTATACCACCAGGGTTGCCCTCCCTCCATCCCTGTTCTCAGCATGTGTCCCATATCTTTCTCCTTTGCCCCGGAGTTCTAGTGTAACTGTTCCCCTCTGTATATAGCTTGTTGTACATAGGCTATAGATTCTGTTGTTGTTGACTTTGGGTTTCATGTTTAAGTCTGATCATTTTTTTATTTCCACTCAATGTTCATATGGCTGTTTCGTTCTGGTATCATTCATTTTTATTTCCCCCCTCAATTCATGAGACAGAACAAGATGATTCAAGTTGTGTGGTTTTGCAGGGAGAAGACAAAAAATAACAAAAAATTCTACAAACAATAGCAAAAACAATAACAAAACAAAACAGTAACTACCAAAAAAGAAAAGAAAAAGCACCCAGCAACAACAACAAAAAAAATCACCAAATAATAACCAGAGTGAAAAAGAAAAGAAGAAAGAGAAAAGAATATAAATAAATGAAAAGTAAAAATAAAAAAACAAGGAAAGGAATGCTGGTGTGGCAAGGTTTTGTGCCCCCCCCCTTTTTTTCATAGGCACAGTAAGTATTGAGGAAGTAAGAAATGGAATTACCTTGGCCTAAGAGATTCAGGGTATCTCCTCCCTGGAAGCATACTGCCATGGGAACAACTACTGGCTCCGTACATGCATTCTTAGGAACAAATAGAAACACAGCTTTTATATTATAGCCCATTTTTAATAAGGAGAAAATAATGAGAAATATTGTTGGAAGAACTGGATAGTTGTTTCTTTCATGATAGATTCCTGTTGTTAGTACATTGACTGTGGTTTTAGAGATATAACATAAACTTTTGCATATAACTAGCTTGAATATATATTTTGATTTATATATTTTATAAAAATTGAAGTTTTCACTTATTTAAAGCACATAACACGTATTCATTGCTATAAGTCCATTAAACCCACAGACTGGAGCATACATCCTTGAGCATCCTGTATTTCAAATACATTTAAGCTAAAAATAAAATTAAACAGAATCATGGAAGGAGCGATATTTCTTTTTATTTTTTAAACTTCAACAAATTTTTTTTGTAAAATACAGAACAAAAGGAAAAGTTAGACCATTTAAAATGTTTTTTAGTTTATTCATTTTATTTCTTTTCTTTTTTGTCTTTCTTTGAGATTGGGAGAATTCCGTCAACTTGGCCAAACTGGTCTTGCAGAAGAAATCTGTGAGTGAAGCTGAGAAGGCTTAGAACCTGGAAACTTGCCCTACCAAGTAAATCTACTATTTATAAAAATGCAGGGCAGAGTGATAGTCGATGGCTAGCACTGGTTGCCTTCCTGGCCCTTGTTACTTTGCAAGACACTCACACAGGTACTATCCCTGGCATATAGTATGGTTCTCCTAACTTCCAGGAGCAATTCCTATTTACAGAACCACGGGTATTTTGTGATCATTTAATGGCATGGACACAAAAGAAAAATAAACACACTTTATATGGCAATTTCTTTTTTTGTTTTGTTTTGTTTTGACATCACCCAGTAATGCTCAGGGGTTACTCCTGGCTATGCGCTCAAAAATTGCTCCTGGCTTGGGGGACCATATGGCACACTGGGAGATAAAACTGCGGTCCATCCTAGGCTTGTGCCAGCAAGGCAGATGCCTTACCTCTCCGTGCCACCGTTCTGGCTCCATATGACAATTTCTTCACAACAAACATTATATAGCTACCTAGAAAATATCCCCCAGCACCCCCCCAAGCTAGGGAAAAGGCCTCCGGAATGAGGTTTGGGCATTTTCCAGTCACCCCTGAACCAGGGAAGCCATCTATGAAATATTCAACGTTGTTTATGACATCACCTGGAAGCAATCCTCCACCAGGGAAGAACTTACTGCTGCTCTGACATCGATTTACTCAAAAGTGTCTTCCCTTTACACTGAGAAGATTTAAACAACAACAACAACAACAACAACAACAACAACGACTTACATACTGGACAGGGCTTTCTGCATTGCTCATTAATTGTGAGATGAAATTAGATGCCACTCTGCATCATCCTGACTTCAATGTGGGATGTACAGATTCCAGGACCTTTAATGCAGAGGCATGAGATCAACAGCAGAGACTGTGAACGGTATAACTGTATGGGCACTGCAGACAATGACCGGGATAGGACAAACTGGTTTTCCTGGAGCCTAGAAATGGTCTTCTGTGAGGAAACTTCAGGGGTAGGGTCTCCTTGTTCTTAGGCCAAAGTTTTTCCTTTCCATGACCCCCATACTTTGGTGGGCCTATGCAAACGATAATTGCCACACTAACATTGTTTCTACAGTGCTTCTTGGACTCCAAACCTTAAAAAAAGTTGATGGTCACTATCACTAACAGGTATAGATAGCACAAACCTGAGAACAACAATCCATGTCAATTTATAAGAATTGTGTCCTTGTGGTATCTTATAAATAATGCACTGTATGCAGTACTGAATAGTTGCATCATGCTGATATATTTAAATTTGTGTGTATACTGTAATTATGTTATAATGTCTTCAGAGAACTTATTGTAAAGAACAAGATATACCTTCGATGTACTATACTAAGTATTGAATGTGTTTGAGTTTAGAAGGGTAATACTTCCTTATTTAAAAAAAAAGAAAAAGAAAATATTGTTATGCCTCTAAGTTTTTCTTAAAAGTATGTCCTTGTGGGAGAAGTGCTATTACTATTTATATTTTACATTTAAATTATTGCTTGAACTCATATTTCTTGTTTTGGTTTCAGGATAAATTGAACAGTATGAAAAAGACTGCATACTGGTTATAACAAACTGTTCAAGTCTGAGAGATAAAAATCACACAATTATCTTTAGCTCTCTCATCATGACGTTAGCTCTAGTTTTACCTAGAAAGATAAGTCAGAAATATTAAATATGGCTTCTTAATAGAAGAATAGATCTATTTTTATAAATTCACTTTTCTGAATGTACAGTTAAGACAATTAAATTGCAATGCTGCATTTCCCAGAAAAGAGAGGGTTTGGTTGAGAAGTAGAGTATAGATATGATGAATGAGTTGATTGAGAAAAAGGAAATAATACGATAGCAACAAAAAAATGAAATGCTCATGAAGTTTAATTTTGACATTAAAAAATCTAAAGTATTGTGAGCAAAATGGTGTTTTTTCCCAAGATAAATATGATAATTTTTGAGGCATCTCTGGCATGAAAGAATTCTTGGAGTAGTAAAGAAGATGCAGTTAAAGTCCTCTTGGATTTGGGGATTTATTTTAATTTAAAATTGATGAGATATATTTTCCCCTGAAAAGGGGGAAGTGGTTACTTTTTCCATAAACATTTAACAAATCTAACACTTCTTAGCTTTAAATAGTACTTTTTAGATCTGAGAGAATTTGGAAATGCTACCTATTTCCAATGACACTAAGAAAGTTGACTCCTATTATGTGGATTTAAAATTGTGGAAAGTTTGTGTATATGTTCATCTATTTTATTCTAATAAATTATTTTCTGCTTAAAAGTTTTGCAGGTCAAAATAACAATCTTAATCAATACAACTGTATCCCTAATATTTAAGAACTGAAAGTCATTATTAAACACTTTATGCAGTTATGTTACTAATGTCAGCCTCATTACTAGGGTAAATCCATTTCATCACAAACTGTTTTCACTAGCAGGATTAGGTTTCTTGTTTTAAAGTCTTTATTTCTGTAATTATTATTTTTTTTTTTTTTGGTTTTTGGGCCACACCCAGTGACACTCAGGGGTTACTCCTGGCTATTCGCTCAGAAGTCGCTCCTGGCAGGCACAGGGGACCATATGGGGAACCGGGGGATCGAACCGTGGTTTGTCCTAGATTAGCGCAGGCACCTTATCTCCAGCGCCACCGCCCGGCCCCTATTTCTGTAATTATTATCTATTTTACTTCATATTATTAGGACAAGACATCTGTTTATAATTAGGCTCTAAGACTCTCGACAGCAATGTGCTCAGTAAATCAATGACTTAAAATATATTAATGGGGAGCAGGGAGATAATTAAGATTTGAGGTGTAAAATTTAATCTCTGGTCTGTTCTGCTTCCTGTAGCACTGCCAAATACAGCCCTCGAGGTCCTCAACACCATTCACTTAACCAGCTTCATTTACCAAACCAGCAAACTCAAATAGATTGTCCAAGTATCTCTGGAAGTGGCCCCATCCCAATCAGCATTGTTTCGAAGACCTCTATTAATCTTACTCCCATGAAAAAATATGTTATTCATATCAGAAAAATATGTATCGCTACTTACCACATAAACTTAATGTGGCCAAGGCACTCAAAGGGAATATGCTTGTAGTCTTCAAGACTGAAGTTCTATGTTGTGTGCCTTTGAAAATTGCACTGAGTTTATTACTTCTCTTCAATGCACAGGGACTTCAAGGGTCATAACGGAAGAGGACAGAAACAAAGCACCACCTGCTGACCTGTTCACAGATTTCCTTGGTTACTGATTAACCCAGAATATAGCCTGGCCCTCAGGTTTGGGGAATTAAGAAGTGAAAGAGTACCATGGTCAAGATTTTGTCATAAAGAAGTGTTCTGGCTATTAGATGATTATCTCGCCAACTTATTCCATGAATATCAGAACTTCTTTATCAAATCCTATTAAGTAAACTTCTACTTTTTTGTTTTGTATATATTAGTGCAAGTTGAAATTATATAATTAATATCTTCATGTCTAATTATCTAATTTAATATATGTATACATAAGTATAGATACATATTATTAGGTAATGTTTAATTATGAATATAGTATACAAATTATCTATATACTTTATTGTTTCCTTCCCTATTTTAGTCTTTCTTTTTTTTATTATACTTTTGTATGTTGAAAGCAGCTAGTAGAAGGGTTTCATAAGCTGAGTGTATGTTCTGAGGGCCAGTGCTCATTAGTTTGATTTTTTAACCTGTGTGTTCGTTTGCCTGTGTGCTCATGGTTTCTCGGTGCTTTGTGCTGTTTGTCATGCATGCCTCACTGTTAGTCTAAACGCAGGCAACTCAACTGGCTACTCCAGATCTCAGACCTCAGGTAACATCTTCCCCCAAATCCAGCCTATAGGGAAGGGTTGGTGCTGCTCCACCCATGCTCTGGTGGAGATTTGAGTGGCTGCAAATGTTAGACTCTGTCTAATGACAAAGCTGTTTTTAAGAAAAAATGTTAAAAAATATTTTGGGCAGTCATGTTGTACAGTATTTCCAGTAAAGCCATAAAGGTTTTTGAATGCAATAGTATTTGGTTCCAAGATCTGATGGTAACTAACTTCAAAGCAATGATGAACTCAGTGTTGTCATAAGTAAGGAGTGTTTGCATTACTTTACCCAACTTTAAACTGTATTATAAAGCAATATTTATCAAAACAGCATGGTATTGGAATAAAGACAGACCCTCAGATCAGTGGAATAGGCTTGAGTACTCAGAGAACGTTCCCCAGTCATACAGTCACCTAATAAAGGAGCAAGAAATCCTAAATGGAACAAGTAAGGTCTCTTCACTAAGTGGTGTTGGCACAACTGGTTAGTCACTTCTAAAAAAGCGAACTTCCAGCTAACACCATGTACAAAGGTAAAATCCAAATGAATTAAAGCCCTAGATATCAGACCTGAAACCATAAAGTATGTAGAACAACATGTAGGTGAAACACTCCATGATATTGAGACTAAAGGCATCTTTAAAAGGGAAACAAGCACTCTCCATACAAGTGAAAGCAGAAATAAACAGATGGGAATATTTTAAGCTGAGAAGCTTCAGCACCTCGAAGGAAATAGTGCCCAGAATACAAAAGACACCCACTGAGTTCGAAAAACTATTCACCCAATACCCATCAGATAAGAGGCTAATATCCAAAATATACAAGGCACTAACAGAACTTTACAAGAAAAATAATCATTTAACTCCATCAAAAAATGGGGAGAAGAAATGAACAGATATTTTGACAAAAAGAAATACAAATGAGTAAAAGGCACATGAAAAAATTCTCCACATCACTAATCATCAGGGAGATGCAAATTAAAACAACTATGAGGTACCATCTCACGCCACAGAGATTGGCACACATCAAAAAGAATGAAAACAAGTAGTGCTGGTGGGGATGTGGAGAGAAAGGAACTCTTATGCACTGCTGATGGGAATGCCATCTGGTCGAACCTTTGTGGAAAGCAATATGGAGATTCCTCCAAAAACTGGAAATTGAGCTCCCATATGATCTAGCTATAACACCCCTAGGGAAATACCATAGGAACACAAAAATACAATATAAAAATTCCTTCCTCCCACTGATATTCATTGCAGCGCTATCTACAATAGCCAGACTATGGAAACAACCAAGATGCCCTTCAACAGATGAATGGCTAAAGAAACAGTGATACATATACCCAATGGAATATTATACAGCCGTTAGAAGAGATGAAGTCATGAAATTTTCCTATACATGGATGTATATGGGGTCTATTATGCTGAGTGAAATAAGCTAGAGAGAGAGATAAACACAGAATGGTCTCCCTCATCTATGGATTTTGATATAAAAAAAGACATTTGTATAACGATTCTCAGAAACAAAATAGAGGAACTGGAAAGTCCAGCTTGCAACATGAAGCTAACCACAGAGAGTGATGGGTGCAGTCACAGAAATAATTACACCTAGAACCATCATAACAAAATGTGACTGAATAAGGGAAATAGAAAGCCTGACTAGAGTACAGGTCAGTGTGGGATGAGGAGGAGGGACACTTGGCAAGTTGGTGATGGGATTGTTTTTTTAAAAAAAGAAAAAGAAAATTTTAGGAGGTTCAGAGAGAAATAAAAGGAGTGTTCGTATGTTTGTGTATGTGTATGTGTGTTTGTGTGTGTGTGTGTGTGTATTTCTTTTGGTATCCTAGGTCTTGTGCAAAGCAAGTGTTCTAAGTCTTAGCTACATCTAGAACCCCTTTCTGAGGCAGTTTCAGTAACTGTTGTGTATCACAGCTTCTATGTCCGGACACTTCAGGCGGTTCTCTGGGTCCCCAAGAAAGTGGGTGCAGGATTCGGCGAAGGAAGGAGACACTCTCAGTTGTTTCGGATCATATTTGTGTATCTGTTTATTAAATATATAGGGATGTATTTTTTCATTTTGCTTAGGATTATTTTTTTAATTATTTTATTGTGACCAAAGTGACAAATAATTCACAGTAATATTTAAGGTACATAGTGACATTGAATCAGGCCATTCCCACTACCATTGTTGTCTTCCTTCCACCCCTGTTCCCAGAATGCATCCCATATCCCCTTACTTTGCACTCCCTCCAGACTGCTAGTATAACTGGCCCCCTCTATGTTTAGCTTGGTATAGACAGGGTATTGATTCTGTTGTCATTGACTTTAGATTTGGTGTTTAAGTCTGATCATTTTGTTTTATTTATACTCAATGTTTTTATGATTGCTTGGTCTTAGTACCACTCATTATTTCCCTTCAATCTATGAGGCAGAACAAGATGATTCAAGTTATGTGGTTCTGTTTGAAAAAGAAGAAAAAAAGAGAAAAGAAAGGAAAAACCCAGCAACTACAAAAAAGCACCACAGC
>PVKC010000052.1:13435-28611 GCA_004027635.1 Crocidura indochinensis
TCTTCTTCTTCTTCTTCTTCTTCTTCTTCTTCTTCTTCTTCTTCTTCTTCTTCTTCTTCTTCTTCTTCTTCTTCTTCTTCTTCTTCTTCTTCACATAGGCACAGTAAATATTGGGGAGATTAGAAATGGAATTGCCTTGGCCTAAGAGATACAGAGTTTCTCCACCCTTGAAGCATACTGCCATGGGAATAACTACAGGCTCTGTGGACATTCTTTTTTACATCCAAGGTCTTTTTATGGTGCCAAGACTTCCCACTCAGTTGTGGATAATAAAATCAGGCCTTTGTAACTATAGATCTTGGTATTTGCACAGCTCATAGGATGAAGCCTAGGATAGAGTCTTTCTTTATGGTTCTAAAATTTCTGTTCATCACTGTTATTGTAATCAATCTTCTGTAATTGGTGGTCTTGGATTTACACCGATCCTAGGATGAAGCCTAGGATAGAGTCTTCCATTATGTTTCCAGAAGTTCTACTCAATCTTAGTTGTCACAGTCAGACCTCTGGAATTAGAGATCTTGGTTATTGTACAAATCCTAGGCTGACACCTAGGCTAGGGTCTTTCTTATTGGTCCCAGAATAAGTTCTGGCCAGTAATGGTTGTCAAAGTCAGGCTTCTGTAGTTAGCAATCTTGGTTTTTGTACAGATCAAAGGATGACATGCCTCTGGTTTCATCTTACCATTAGGTGATGAGATAGGACAACCTGCTCTTAGCTCAAATTATTGCCTTTTCCTTGTTGTCAGGATGTCAATAAAACTGGTGCATGATGGTGCTAGAGCAGTATTAGGAATTTCCCAGGGGGAGTTTGTTTCTGGTACTGTTGCAAGAAGCTGTGTCAGTTCTATGTCTGGGATTTGATGGTTGCTGTCTGATCACATGAAGTCTAAGTTGGATCCACATGACACATGTTCAGGGTGGGGGTGCTCCTTTGTTATAAAATGTCTGGGTTCTTATCCCTAGTAGATAAGAGCTTGTTTTTATACACAAAATCTCTACAGGAGTGTGTTTTAACATGAATTTTATCTGTGAGAGACTGCCTACATCTGCTTTCCTTCAAGGTTAAAAAATTATATTTTATTGTTAGCAATAAGCTTATCAATACATACTTTTTGATTTATGTTTCTTCACAACAGTTAATTCACGGACCATTAGTGTGGTTTACAAATCTTCTGAATGATACAAATCTGAATGTTACAAATCTTCTGAATGTCCAATTAAAAGACAGAGGGGAGTTGAGTCAGAGGCCTCTCTGATATTTAAGGGCAAACTTTAACATCTCAAAGATTTTTACTCCTAGGCTGGACCTTGGGTGTCAATTCTGATATAAATTAAAAGATTAGCAAGTTTTCCAGGTGTTCCTACAAAGGGCTCCTTTCATCTGACTACACAGAACATCTTTTAAAAGACTAACTTTACTTTGAGAATTACGAAGTTATTTTTATGTTTCTCTTGATGCTGATTTTCCCAGGTAAAGTGATATTTATTCAAGGCCATATTTGTGTGTACTAAGTTTGTCATCTGAAAGTAAATGATCAACTATATACATACTTAGCACAGTGGCAGCAGGGAAATTCTTATTAAGCCAAATAAGTATTTTCAACTATTGTTTGGAACTATTACTTAAGCTTGAGAAATACCACCCTCATTTTTCAAGGAAGTGAACTCTCTTTGAGGTATTTTCTCAGCCATTCACACTGAAGGAGTACAGCGGGCTTTCTGATTTAAATTTTCCTTACATTATGGTGGCAGTTCTGTTCATACCCTCTGTGGTCCTACTGACTTTCTGGATGATTACCTTAAGAAAATATTGTCTGATTCCTGTAAGTGGGTAATGAGGCATGAATAGAGTCTTGGGTCAAAGAGTGAAATAATAAGATTCAGTAATTAGATTGATAGGTCAGAATATGAGGAAAAATATGAGACAAAGTAGAAAGGAGATAATGATGTAGCCATGCACCCCAATGATTATATGGATTTTTTTTGGTAGCAAAAACTAGAAACTATGTGCACTGAAAAAATTTGGGATTAAGTAAACTGAACTGGTTGCCTGAACTGGAATAAGTTCAAGATCATAGTAAACAATGGAAATGCCTCAATGGAAGCTGGGAAAATGGTTCTGTACTTAACTGATTTCAACAGTATGTTGTATGTTATTTTAAAAAATGCTTTTTCTTTGTTGTTTTTTTCAATTTGAAGTTAATATTGATTGAGATTCTATTACAACTCTTGAAGTAGTATTGCCAGAACATTAGGACTGTCTGATGTTAAAGATCATTCTCTTTCCAACTCTAAACTCTTAGTGAACTCAAAATAAAACATAAATCTTGAGTTACATCCTACTAAATGTAAAGAAGCATATAGGCAAAATTGTTAAATACAAAAGCTTAGCATTATTTTTGTGATAACTTGATACTATTTATAACATTCTTATAGTTCATCAATTATTTTCAGTAAAAATTTTTCTATACAGGGTGGTGCTGGCACTACAGGTAAGGCGTCTGCCTTGCAAGCACTAGCCTAGGATGGACCACGGTTCAATCCCCAGACGTCTGTTATGGTCCCCCAAGCCAGGAGCGATTTCTGAGTGCATAGCCAGGAGTAACCCCTGAGTGTCAACGGGTGCCACCCCCCCCCAAAAAAAAAAGAGCAAAAAATTTTCTCTACAGTGTTATACCCTGGACTACATATATTCTTATTTTCTTTCAGTCACTTGGCTGTAATTCTACTCAGAAGCTAGCCTAAATTTGTGATGGGATATGGTTTTGGAGCAGCAAGTTGAAGAGACAGACTCTGATCTAATTATAAATCTGCCGTTTTCCCACTCAGATTAATATGAAAATAAACTAAGAAAAGTAAATCAATGTGGAACAAAGATGTTACTTTCTTTTTAACTTGGAAAAATAATCGCTAACTAGTAATAATGACTTTCCTTATCTTGACAAATTGTTATTTGTCCTGGGGATAAGATGTGCATTTATTGAAACAACTGGGCTGGTCTATTCATTATATTCAATGTGTTTGCATGACTATCCTTGTGCAAATCTCCTGTGAGAACTGTGAGGACATATCAAGGCATGCATATCATTAAAAATTAAACATAACATGACCTATTACAATCCTTTTCAAGGACAACTATTCACCTGCATAAATCATCATGACAAAACTCAAGAGAACTGTTCTAGAATTGGGATGTTGATTACATCTGTTGATTTTTCACATCCTATACGCAAGGTTTATTTAATAAGAAAATGACAGAAACAAGAAATATAGAGCATACTATATTTAACCTGAGATTGAAAACTATTTTAATCTAGCTAGATCTCAAGTTTTTAAATCTGAGTTTTCATTATTTGAAAATTATTTCATTATTTCATCATTTATGTCACCTTAAATTATTCCTTTAATAGGAATAATTTCTTTTGTTGGGGATCATTGAATAATTACTTTGTAGAAACTACTTAATCTACTAACAAGTTTACATTGTATTGATTCTTGATTAAATACTACTTGAAAGCCTGGATTAAAGTACACAAGACCAGGGACAGAGTGATAGCACAGTGGGTAGGGTGTTTGCCTTGCACGTAACTAACCAGGTTTATCCCAAGCATCCCAAATGGTCCCTGAACCTACCAGGAGTAATTTCTGAGTAAAGGTCCAAGAGTAACCACTGAATACCACCCAATGTGCGCCCCCCCCCAAAAAAAAACAAAATTAAAGAAAAGCTTCTAAGTCAGACATTATAGAATATTATTTTCATCATTTCTACTCTGTAACATTTATTTCCATTTATAAGTTAGGAAATAGAGACAGCATTTAGTTCCACATTCCTGGTCATAGAGATACTGATATGACATATTTATTCACAGTTATACTTGTGTACATTTGTATGCATATACAAATATATACAGATATACTTTTTACACTTTAAATGAATATATGTCATATATGTATTATATGTGTAAGGAGAGCTGATTATACAGTGAATTTTAAAAATAAACTTTAAGGTTTCACCTTGAGATGCAGTTGTTCATTATTGAGTTTCAGTCATACAGTGTCCAACACCCATTTTCCACTTCCAATGCCATCCCACTCTTGCCCCTTCCATTACCTGTCAGTCCTGTGGCAAATATTTTTCTCCTTTTCCTTTCTCTTGCTCTCTCATCTTCCTTTTTTATCCTTTTAGATACTGTGATTTGCATTATTGTTGCTGAAGGACTATCATATATATAACCTTACTTCCTTTCAACACCCAGTTCTTATCCAGAGGGACCATTTCCAATGATCATAATCATTGTCTCTTTTCTGCCTTCAATGAACACTTTGGTTTTTTGTGGCAAGGTTCCTACCATGGACCAGTCTTTCTGATCTTTTGTCTCTATATCATTCGGTATTATTGCCATACTTTATATGCTTTTTAATATCCCACAAATAAATGTGCTCAATCTATATCAGATTCTCTGAATCATTTCACTTATCATAATACTCTCCATATCCATCCATGTACATTTAATGACTTCATTTTTTCTAACATGCATTGTATTTCATTGTGAAGAGGCATCATCAGTTTCTCTATCTACCTAAATTTTCTCAGACTCTTGGCTTGTTTCCAGATTCTAGCTATGTGAATTTTGGTTGCAGTGAACATAGGAATGCAGAGGGGGTTTTTTGCATTGTGTTTTTGGGGGCCTAGAATATATTTCCAGGAATGTTATTGCGAGGTCATATCAGAGATTTCTATTTTTTTGAGAAATATCCATATTGTTTTCCCAAAAGGCTGGACCAGTCAACATTTCCACCAGCAGTAAATGAGATTCCCTTTCTCCCTGTATCCACACCAGCACTTGTTGTTCTTGATGCATGCCAGTCTCTGAGGTGTGAAGCAATATATCATCATTGTTTTGATTTCCATCTTCCTGATGATTAATGATATTAAAGCATTTTTCAGGTGCCTTTCATCCCTTTGTATTTCTTCAAATTTTCCCTTCATTTTTTGATGAGGTTAGATTTTTTTCTACGAGTTTTTTACATATCTGAGATTGTTGCCCATTCTTCTTAATGCTCTCCTTTATATCATACCACTTTTACTTTAGAAACAATTGTAAGAATTTAATGACCTATTTAAACTTAAAGGTCAGAATGTTTGGATTCCTAATTAAATATTGCCACTCATATACTGTTTGATGTTTTTCAATACTTTAGCTTCCTTCTACATGAGTTGCAATTATCTTTCTCTAGGGACTGACAATTTTATTTTCTTAATAATATATTTTGAAAAAATTTAATTTTAATTGAATATAGTTTAAATCTCTTCATTATTAGTTTTTGTAGTCTGAAATAAAAATTTGTCTAACCATATATTATGAAGGTTATGAAATTTGTCTAACTCAAGATTCTGCTCTATATAATTCTAAAGCTGTACAATCTTTTGTAATTCAGTTTTTAGGTAAATAGGTATCAAGATTCACTCTTTTATCCATAAAGATTGGACTAGACTGCATTTCCACCAGCAGTGAATAAGAGTTCCTTTCTCTCCACATTCCCACCAACACTGCTTGTTCTCATTCTTTGTGGTGTGTGCCAATCTCTGTGGTGTGAGATGGTTGTTTTGATTCGCATCTCCCTGATGATTAGTGATGTGGAGCATTTTTTCATATGTCTTTTGGTCATTCATATTTCTTTTTCGGCAAAGTGTTTGTTCATTTCTTCTCCCCATTTTACTAGTGAGAATAATGGCTACAAAGAGCAGAGCAGGGAAAGAGTTCATTCTTAGTTTAAGATTACTAAGGTTGAAGAAAGCACCTTTTTATACTAACCAGACTCAACAGAACAAAGCATGAATTTGCGTGGGGGGGTCATTTGGTTCAATGTGTGTCTGGAAAATCAGATAAAGTAAAAGCACAAAATGTTTGTGGTTACGCAGGCTCCAAAAGGAATACATTAACATAACCTTCTGCTCCATCTCTTGGAGAACTTCCTTCTCCTTCCCGCAATTACCACATCCCCCTCCACAGCCCCTACTTACAGTCGTGTCCCCACAATAGTGTTTGAAGAAACACACCACATTCCGTCACATATGTTTTCTAGAAGACCAAGTAGGAGTCATAAAAGATCGTTAAAATCCAGGAATCCAAATCCATCAAAACCATATTAGACTGGTCAGTACTGCAGTCCAACACAGTTTTTCAAAAAACTGACTGGAAAGTTAAAAATAGACTAAGGCTATGAAGAGCACAACATCTTGTCAAAGGCCAGTGATAGTAATGAGCCTTCATGGCAAACTGCAGAGGCCGCCAGAGCTGATAATCCACTGCAGGCCATTGGCAGTCTATTGAACTTATTGGCTGTAGGATAGTGGCCGTAGAAACCCCCACGGAAAGCTGCATGGTGTGGAAAGCCTACAATAAAGTCACTGACTAGAATCGAAAAGGAGTCAAAGACCCTCCACACAGTACTCCCCAACCACTGGTCCGAAGCCCTTACTGCACCCACCCAGGAGACGTCTGTGGGAACTGCCCATACACCCTCTGCCCCCAAACATGGAGGACATGTTTTGTTGTTATTGTTTTGTTTTGTTTTTGAATCACACCCTGTAGGGCTCAGGTTTACTCCGGGCTCTGCCCTCAGAAATTGCTCCTGGCTTGAGAAACAATATGGAATGTCGGGGAATCAAATCCGGTCCATCCCAGGTCTGCCCCATGCAAGACAAACTTCCCTACCGCTGTGCTATCTCTCCAGCCCCCATCGAGAACACTTTAACTTATACTAAATGGTTCTAGGCAGATAGGTGCAAACATTTATTTCCCTTAGAAAATATACAACCCTGGTGGCGCAGTGGTAAGGCATTTGCAAAAGTCACAGTAGATGATACTACCTGGGATTAACTCCTCTTCTAGTGCTCCCTACCATATTGCTTAGTACTCTAGATGTGAAAAATTATGTTTGTTCTAAAATGCACGATCTATAAAAATTTAAATAAATGCACGATCTAACCCTGGAAGATTTTATTTAGCAAACATTACCATTATTATTGACGAAGTGTCTAGTAATTGGAAAACCTTTCTCATTGATGTGCCACCCCCATTTTTTAAAGTGCTCTCTGACTCATCTCATAAGGGTCAGTTCTCCTACAAATAGATCTCCATTGTAAGTGGGTGTGAGTGTGTTTGTGGTGGACTCCTCTGTTTATCTAATCTGTATTGTACGTAATCCCTGCCTGTATTGTATATAGTCCCTGTTATATATTATCCCTTCTCTCCTGACCCCACTCACCACCTTAAAAAATCCTCTTCTGTCCTCTCATCTCCTCAACCCTGATCCGTTATCACTCTCTATTTAATCTTCTTTACCCTCCGTTCTTAACTCCTCAGGAACCTGAACTTTCTCCCTGCCTTAGCAAGCTGCCACCTTGCTCCCAAAGTGAAAAGACACTCTCTCAGCCCACCTTATCTCAGAATGGGAAGATGCTGCAGCCACTGCTCCTGTTGACTCATTCTAGGGGTCCTTTATCTCCCACCTCCTCTCACTGTGGACAGTTGCTTGCTACTTAGTTCAGCTCCATAGGAATCCTCAGCTTGAGATCACTACCTGATCTCTGACTGCTGCGAATCATTTCTCAGACTGCACGAGACTGCAGTACAAGATGAAAATGTGCTCTGAATTTTATCTCCCCCTTCAGACTATCTCAAAAGACTTAAAGGGGATATCTATATTTTCTTTGTATGTGTCTGTGGACACATTTCCTTATTAGTTATAGTTCTTAATGTTTATTTCCATATGTAGAGGTAGCTTCCCAAATCCACTGTTTGGATCTGCTTAGTAGGATATTCTAATAGAAAAGTCTTGTTTGGGATATGAGCTAGGTTAAAATCAGGTCATAGAGATTGTTTAGTTTGTTATTTTTACCCCCAAATGAACCAGTAATATCATGTCATTGTTCCTTTTTGCATAGGCACATTAAAATGGGGAAAAATCTTATGTGTAGAAACAAACTCTTATCCCATTAATTTTTTAGTGCAGGGGTGTCTTTCATCCTGAAGATTGTTATGGGGACTTGAGTTAGGCCTTAATTAATATGACATCGACTGTCTAACTCTGAACCCCAGATTCCAACCTTAGGACTGGCACAGTTTTCTGTGCAGCACCAGAAATCAAACTTCCCGTGGGAGGTCCTAATGCCACTCCAGCACCAACTAGCTCCAGGGTAGGTTCATATGACATCCTTATGATGAGGAAACAGCAACAACTTGCTCTATGGGCAGGTTTTCTCCCTTGCCACCTACTAATGAGATGAAATCAGAAGACACTCTCTGACACCCTCGCTGATTAAGTAGAATTTTTCCTAGGACCATATCAAAAAATCTTGGGTTTGGGCAATTAGCATGTCTGTAGTTGGTCTCATGACAGTATGCTTCATGGGTAGAGACACCCTGTTTCTTTTAGTCCAAGGGCATCTCCTTTCTAATTTCTCCAACATTTGTGGTGCCTATGCAAAAGCAAACAAACAAAAAACCAAAATTGCCACACTTACCCTCCTTTTTAAAAATTTTATTTATATATTTTAGATAGGGGCTCCCACCTTTTACATAGAAACTTGGAACATGAATTACTTCTTTTTACCTCACATTTCTATACCTTTCACAAATTGAGAAAAGAAGAGGAAAAAAAGTGGATGTGATCCAGGGGTCAAGTGGTCTCAGGTGTATTCGGTGGAAAAAAAGTAGCTCAAAACTAAGTACCCAAACCAAAGTCAATGAAAATAGAATCAGGAGACCCAAATTATAACAAGCTAAGTACAAAATGGACCTCTTACACTGGTAGAAGAGGGGGCTAAGGATGAGAGTATGGGATGCAAGCTGAGAACTTTAATGTTCTCAATAAAAATTAAAAAAAAGAAAAGGTGTCAAAAATATTTTTACATGCCCTAAACATTATGGTCACTGTTAGATATAAATATAAATTCAAAGTATGTTGTTTTAACGTCTCTGACTACATTCAGGAATGTCCTTACTTAGATATTCTGTAACTTGAATACAGTATACACAAGGGTGGTTTTTGTATTGATTTTTAGCATTCATCCTCTCTGGTGTTCTCTAGGTTTCAATTATCTAGTTTGGTGTCTTACATTAATTCAGAAACTGATTCTCAGTAATGTCTCAAATATTTATTAGTTTCCTTTCTTGTCTCTTGTAAACTCCATTTTGGTATTTTATATTCCTGTGTGCTTTTCCCACAATTATTTAATTTCTGTATTTTTTTCTGTCTTTATTATCTTTGCTTTTCACTTCAAGGATTGTATCCATACATCCTGTGGTTCAGAATCTTTTCTCAGCCATTCCCAGTATAGTAGTAAACTAAATATACGTTTCTTTTGTTATAACATTTTATGCTCTTATTTTTCTTAATTAAATCTTAAGAAAACTTATGCCTTCAATTAAATCATGCACATGTCCTTGAATGTTGTCAATATAACATCCTTATCAAATTAATGATTGCTACATCCCCCATGTTAACAAATCCTGAGGCCTATAAAAGCTATCTGCTATTACAAGAACTGTTCAAAGCAGTCTGTACTTGCAGAGAGGACGTTTGAAAAAAGTAGCACCTGTAAAAAAAGATGCTTGGAAAAATAATCTGTACTCACAGACATTGGGCCCTGGAAAAAACCTTGGTTGCTTGTCCATAGACATTTGGGAAACAAAAGAAATGTAGCATAAATATTAGTTGAGACATACCTTCAGCTGGCATTCTAAAATTACTCAGATTTAATGCTTGCATGAATTAAAATATTCTGTATCTAATAATCATTACTCACTTTTCTTAGAGTCTCTCTTAAAAATTATTCAGATAGGGGCCAGAGCAGTGGCACTAGAGGTAAAGCACCTGCCTTGCAAGTCCTAGCCTAGGACGGACAGTGGTTTGATCTCCCCGACTTCCCATATATTCCCCCAAGCCAGAAGCTGTATCTGGTAAAAAAAAAATTACTCAAATATATAATAAACACACCTTATGAAAAAATCTGCATAGATTATAGTATTTTTATTTAGTCATAGACATAATTACTCACCCTCAAATCTAACTTAGCTTTTAACCTACAAGAAACCATAATAAGAATTAACATTTCAGGCTCCAGTTCTGTATGCATAAAACCAAAACAATTCTCAATGACCTTGCTACTTGAGAAATTTCTGATAGCAAGAAGCAGCCTCAAAAGTGAAACTATCCTGAGTCAGAAATATGCTTTATACAATTTGCCTCTAGGCCTTTTTTGGTAAATTAGCCTTATGATCTGTCAAGAAATTGAGTATAAGTATTCCACCTTGTGCCTTAAATAAGCAGACAGAGCTTGATACCAACTTGACTCCTTGGCCCTCTGTTACCCATCAGCAGACTTCTGTACACACCTTTCCAGGGACCCCCAGAAGATTTCTTTGTGTCGAGACCAATCAGTCTGTGACAAATGATATTTTTTAAAATTCCCAGTCTGATCAGTCCAACATTCCTGCCATATCTAATTCTGATATTTGCTGTCTCTTTAAACTGCATTTCTTGTTGTTTCTTTATGGGCCCTATAAAACAGCAGTCAGAGCTTCCTTTGGTTGTGCATTCAGGAATCATTTCAGGTGAGTTTGGGGATCACATAGGACTCTATTCTTAGATTGAACTGTTTCTGCTACATTCAAGGCAAATTCCCTGCCAACTGCAACATTTCTTTGGCCTCAAATTTTATTTCCCTTTTTTATATCTACTATATTTTTTTCTTAAAAATATCTGGATAGGGGGCCGGACGGTGGCGCTGGAGGTAAGGTGCCTGCCTTACCTGCGCTAACCTAGGATGAACTGCGGTTTGATCCCCCGGTTCCCCATATGGTCCCCCGTGCCTGCCAGGAGCGACTTCTGAGCAAATAGCCAGGAGTAATCCCTGAGCGTCACCGGGTGTGGCCCAAAAACCAATATATATATATATGTATATGTATATTGGTTATATATATATATATATGGATATGATTTATTGGGAAAAACCCTGTTGTAAATGGGAATTTTTATAATGTACTTTTGCTATGTGTGGGGGAGAGTAAAAGTGTCTTTTTTGCCATGCTAGTTTTCATGGCAATGGTAAAGAATGAGAGAAGTAGAATGCTTGCCTCAAATGCAGGCAGGGGTGGGTGAGGTGAGAGGGGACATTAGTGGTGGGAATGTTGCAGTGGTGAAGGGAGGTGTTCTGTTTATGACTGAAATCCATCTACAATCATGCTTGTAATCATGGTGCTTAAATAAAGATTTTATATATTTGAAAAAAATGTCTTTTGGTCTAATAATTAAGTCTTAATCTTTTAGTGAGTTTATGCCTCTGAATCCTAAACCTCTACACATTATATTTTCTTTTTTTTTTTTTCTCTTCTCCTAGGCGGGTCAAGATTGCTAATGCTGACAAATGCTGGATATTTGCCTTTCCCAGGTCAGTTAGGCCATGTAAATATTAAATGGCTGGGTAAGCCTGGCTTCCCCTGTGCTCTGACATATTTCAGGGTGTTTCTGCCCCCTTCCTCTTCTGAAAGCCTGTAGGAATTTTTTTCATTTTCTAGCGGAATCTTGTGGCACTGCGAAAGTAAGATCTCATAATTGTAGGGAGGTCATGACTGAGCATCCCTAAAGTATCTTTGTTGCTACTGTTTTTTTTTTCTTTTTTTTTTTGAGGGGCACACCTTGCAGTTTTGAGGCATAGATCGAATGTGTGTGTGTTTTTATTTGTGTGTGAGGGTGTTGATTTTATTAAAAAAAAGTGTCTTAATGGCTGTTTCAGGCTCAGGTTCCTGGAGCTTTAATTTTCAGTGTAATTTTCAATTACACTTCAGGTTTTCATATTTCCTGCTTGTTTCCAAAGTATTTTTCTCTTGTGAACTTTGTTCTGGGAAACCTGGCTTCCTGTATTCTCCTGGCCATCTCTCTAATGTTGCTAAAGCAGTTTCTCCAGTCCCAGGTCAATTATTTTATAAACCAAAATCAGTAACCAATTTTACTTATTTTCAGCTTTTTGTTGAGAAAAATAAAAAAGCAAACAAATAATAGATTGTTTTATTTTAGCCATTTGGTCAGCAGAATGGTGCTAGTCACACAACCTTCTGAGTGGAACCAGAAAAGAGGTCTTCCTAAATGATTCCAGCTATTGTTGACAGTTACGTCTTAGAAGTC
Organism: Crocidura indochinensis; assembly: GCA_004027635.1. Lineage (NCBI taxonomy): Eukaryota > Metazoa > Chordata > Mammalia > Eulipotyphla > Soricidae > Crocidura > Crocidura indochinensis. The sequence goes on from PVKC010000052.1 coordinate 25,627, forward strand.
CTGACTCCAGGGACTAAGGAACTTGGGGAGGATTTGACATGAATGAACTTTATGTTTGTTAGAATATTTTCTTATTTAAGAAGTTTTAGCGTAGATTAAAAAAAAACCTTGAAAATTTCCCTGTTAGAATGCTCAGATGTAGCGATGTTATAACAATCTCTGAGATTAGAAACTCCCAAGTATTTTTTCTTCAAATTTTAAATTCTGTATTTTATAATGCTGATAAAAATAGCTTCTCATGTACATAATTCCAATGCCACACCTACCATCAGGGTACCCACGCCCTTCCCCAAGCACCCACCCCAACATCACGCCGTTTTACCACTCCCCAAGCTAATTGTGTGCATCAGAATTCTGTTGTGCTATCTTGGACCTTTGTTTACATATAAGAGAGAGCATTTTATATTGTTCCTTTTTGTCTGAATGACTTTACTAACTATACTGACTGACTTCACATCCTCTGCTTTCATTCATGTTGTTGCAAACTGCATAATTTAGTTCTTTCTTAGAGCTTTATGTCCTTCTTCTATGTATATATGTCACATTTTATCATATTTCCCCAAAGTTTTTTGTATATTAGTCTGACTTTATGTCATTACTCTGAGCAAAGTCTCTAAATCCAATATTTCCAAATCTGCTACATCTGAGACTGTGGGCTTGTTTTATTTTATTATTACTATCATCATTTCAGTAATGATCTTAATCGTGTTGGTGTTTATATGATGGGGGTTGTTTTGTTCTTTCTTTTGTTTTTCAGATATTATCAAATGGATGTATTTGTTGAGTTTGCCCTCTTTGACATAAAATTTATATTTGTGACAAAGAAAATACTTTTAAAAATTCTCCAATAGAATCAAGATCTTTCCATGTTTATGCTTTTATTTATTTATTTATTTATTTTTGTGCACCTTTCCTATACCTCACCATCACTAAAGTTGCCAAGATCTTCCTCAACTGTCTTTTTTTCCTCTAGTACTGTTTTTAGCCTCATCACTACATGGTGAGATTGTTTTAAAACCCAATTTATTATCTGAGAGGGAAACAAAGCAAATACCCTCCCTTTGAAGTTTTGCACAGGACCTGACACAAGAGCATTAATTAACATGTCAGCTTTGAGCTTGCGGAGAAATGAGCAACATCAACAAAATCTCCGAACTACCCACAAGAGGACGCTCGTGAGTCATTTTGAAGCAAGATAGTTTTTACTGGGTTTATTTACTGTGCGGGAAGAGAAAGAGAAACATCGGTTCAGAGAGAACACGGACTTCTCCAGAGTGGAGAAGTGTAATGGGTAAGCAGGCACAGAGAAGTGTTCAAAAGAGACTTGAGAGAGACAGACTTGATTCTGAATCAAGCCTCGAATACTGTTTTATATAATTTTTACAATTTCTTATTCCCCCCTCTGGAATTCACTACACACATGAAAGTACTGACACAGGGAAAGCCTTATACTGTTGATGACTTTTTCATAATCTCATCCCTTGCACTGTTGATGGTCTTTTCCTAATCTCATAGATTCTTTTATTGCTTCTCCTTTTCTGATGGGTTCAGCCTGCTCTGATTGATAAGGAAATTTACACACATTCTTCAAAACAGCTCCTTTTTATCTCTTTGGTAAGAGGTACATTAATAAAGAACTTGCTTATAATATTGCTGTCCTGTATTATTTATAAAGGAAGTGAAATTGTCCTAACCTTGGTTTTAAATAATGAATCTGGTGGAAATGTGGATGATGACAATTCAGTGTTAGAGATTGGGGTTTGGATTGGCAGTCCAGGGTGTACATGTGAATGATGTCTTTCAGAACTGTGCAGTGAAGCAGCACGTATACTTGCTGTGTTCCAGGTAATGTTCTGAACAATTTATTGGGTTGGAGATAAGATACTATAGTACCTCTTTTTATCCTGTTGAGCTAAGTGTTCAATGAACTAACACATAGTTTACTGAATATTCAAAATACTTGTTTTATGTTCAAATGGCTTGTAGAATATAGAGTTAGAGAAGTCTATACAAAGAACAATAAAATAGCAATATATAAGAAAGAAAATTTTTCACAAAATAGCTACTTCCCAAATAAAATATTTTGTGTGCAAAACTCAGTAGACAAATTGAATGACAAACTAGATAAGCTCTCCATCAGGGTAACAGCAGCTGAGGATAGAACTAGTACGCTGGAAGATGAGATGCATAACAACTCCATACAGCAGAAGAGATTGGAAAAAGCCTTAAAGCGAATGACCAAACAATGGAAAAATTACACAAAGAATGGGAACAGATGAAAATAGAAGTCTTTGATAAGCTCAACAAAAACAACTTAAGAATCATTGGAGTCCATTTTGGAAAATAGAAGTCTTGATCTTTCTCTGTGAGAGGTTCTAAAGTGGTTCTAATGGTATAGTTCTAATGGTATTGGAAAGTGAGAGGGGATGGACTACACAGACATGATTCAGGTTTTGCACACACACATTCATACCCATAAACACACTGTAAAGGAAAGGGAATTTTCCATATTAAAAAAAAAGTTCTATTTTTAGGATTAATAATTTTCTTAAAAAAAAAGGGGGGGCGGGAAATAGCATGGAGGTAAGGTGTTTGCCTTTCATGCAAAAGGCCATCAGTTCAAATCCTGGTGCCCCATATGGTCCCCCGTGCCTGCCAGGACCAATTTCTGAGCATGGAGACAGGAGTGACCCCTGAGCACTGCCGGGTGTGACCCAAAAACCAAAAAAAAAAAAAAAAAGTTTTCTTTCCCTTTAAAAGCAGTCACAAAAGACTGCACCCCCTAGTCACACCTCCCCAGGAGCTCACCCCTAAGGAGATTAGAGTAAGGACACCCCACATTCTTTAGGGTAGGAATGCAACCCTAGGTGTGATGTTTATCCTGCATAAAGAACCATGTGGTCGTTTCTTTGTAGAAACAAATGTTCTCCTAAGTTAGAAGGCCTATGTTATTCTAAGATAAAGTACCAGGCTTTTGTCTGTTAC
>PVKC010000052.1:28711-106657 GCA_004027635.1 Crocidura indochinensis
AAAGCATTAGATGTTAAAGTAAAGTTTTAAGAAAGAAAATTTATCATAAAATAGCTACGTCCCAAATAAAATATTTTGTGTGCAAAAATACCTTAATTTTTTTTTTTTTTTTTTTTTTTTGGTTTTTGGGTCACACCCAGTGGCACTCAGGGGATACTCCTGGCTATGCGCTCAGAAATCGCTCCTGGCTTGGGGGACCATATGGGCAACTGGGGGATCAAACCACGGTCCGTCCTAGGCTAGCGCTGGCAAGGTAGGTACCTTACCTCCAGCGCCACCACCTGGCCCCATCTTAAATTTTTAATATAATTCATAAGGCACGTATCACAGTTTACTTTGTTGATCATAATATGCTTATTTCCAGTTAAGTGGGAATAAAATGATTGAAATTGAAAAAGAAAGAGGCGTTGGTGCGGTAGCACAAACGATAGGACGTTAGTCTTGCACACACTAACCTAGGGCAGGCTGTGATTTGATCCCAGGCATCCCATATGATCCCTCAAGCCAGGAGCTATGTCTGAGCACATAGCCAGGAGGAACCCCTGAACGTCACTGTGTGTGGCCGAAAAGAAAAACAAAAGAAAAGAAAGATAAAAGAAGTAAGAAGAGGAAACAAGGGTAGAGCAACAAGAAGAAAATTTGTGAAAATTTAGTATCTCACAAGGTCATGAAGCCATTATCAGAAGGTTAGACTAAGCTGCTGCTGCCAATTGATCATTCTTTTACTTTATTTTTTGTTTCTGAACATTTTATGATTTTGGATATATATATTGTCATCTAAATTGATGGGTTCCTATGAGAATGACAATAGTTTAAGAATTGGAGCTTTTGTACAATCCAAGAATTCCAAATACTATTTCTAATACTGTTGTTTTTTGTGGGGTGTGCTTGACTGCTAGGCCTTCCTGAAGTATGAGAAGGTAGAGTGGAAGTGTCCTCACTCACTACAAAAAAAGAGTCCTGGTGATGTCAGTCCCAATCTTGGCATATGTAGAATTTTGGCCAGATTGGTGCCTTTGCAGAGAGCTGTAGGTGATAGATGAAGTAGGACCATTGACAAAGAGACCATTGTCAATAGTATATGCAGTATATGGCCAATAGTATATGGCCTGGTTTGACAGAGAAGGAATTGGCCGAACTTTTCTGAGATTCCCATTTTCAGCTGTGTAGCTGGTGTACTCATGCTTATTTCACCATTTGGTCTATATCTCTTTTGGGAACAGAGTGAGTCTATGGAGATAGCTGAAAATAGACAATGTTAGTTTCTCATATTTTTAAATATTTATTTATTTATTTTGTTTTTTGGGTCACACCTGGCAGCGCTCAGGGGTTACTCTTGGCTCTATGCTTAGAAATCACTTCTGGCAGGCTCAGGGGACCATATGGGATGTCGGGATTCAAACCACTGACCTGTATGCAAGGCAAATGCCTTACCTTCATGCTATCTCTCTGGCCTTTATTTTTTACATTTTTATTATTTCTTTTAGGTCTTATTTTTGAACCAAACTCAGTGCTACTCAGCGATTACTTCTGGATCTGCACACAGAAATTGCTCCTGGCAAGTTTGGGGCTGTATGGGATGCTGGGGATCAAACCTGGATCTTTCCATGGTCAACAGCATGCAAGGCAAACACCCTACCATAATGCTATCACTCCAGCCCCTGTCTGTCATATATATATATTTTTTTAAATTTTTATTGTGGCTAAAGTGAATTACAAATATTTCACAATGATATTTAAGGTACATAGTGATAATAAATGAGGGACAGTTCCACCACCAGTGCTGTCCTCCTTCCACCCCTCTTCCCAGCATTCATTCCATATCTCCCCCTTTTATGCCCCAGAATGTTAGTGTAACTGGTCTCCACTTGTACAGCTTGTTGTAGATTGGGTATCAATTCTGTTGTTGTTGACTTTGGGCTTGGTGTTCAAGCCTGATCAATTTTTATTTCCACTAAAATGTGGAACTTCCATTTCTACTTGAATGCTCATCTCATTTTTATGGGCTTTGAGTTATTTTAGTTTACGTTAGTTATTGCAGTAGTGTTAAGGCAACACACAAAGATTAAATCTATGTGGTTTAATTATAATTTTTTTGTTTTGCTTTTGGGCCACACTTGGTGATTCTGAGGGGTTTCTCCTGGCTATGCGCTCAGAAAATGGTCCTGACTTGGGGGACCATATGGGATGCCAGGGTATTGAACCACAGTTTGTCCTAGGCTAGCATGGGCAAGGCAGGGGCCTTATCGCTTGCACCACCGCTCCAGCCCCTATAATTCTCACTTGGGGAAGAAAAAGCTGAGAGATGACAAGCATTTACTTGTAAGCAAAGAACTGAGAATTTTAGAAATAGGACTGTTGTTACTATTTTGGGAGCCTAAAATATGGCTTAAACTTCATTTAGAACTATGAAGGTGAGAAATATAAAACTTTCTTATTGCAAATTTGAGAAGTACAGAGTAGTAGCCAGATAAGGCATTATGTATTTCTTTCATCAAAATCTCCCAACAGCCCTTGAAATAATACACGGATTAGAGTTATTGTCATGTAAGTAGCTGACCCCAGTTGGATTCCAGGCACTGCTCAGGTTTTCCTGAGCAGCATCCAAGGGTGACGCCCACTTAAGCAGATTCAGGAGTAAGCCCTTAGCATCTCAAAGTATGGTCCCCTCAAAAAAATAACTAAAAATCTTCTAAAGTTTGAAGCAGATGTACATTTATGTGAGATGAACTAGATTTCTTCCCAAGAATTTTTCTGATTTTTTTTAAAGAGTGAAGTATCAACTTAAGAGTATATTTAGATATTTCACATCATGTATTTTAGGTCTACACTATTCAGACTCCATTTTGTAGTGGGTTCCTAAATGACAGAGATTGGATTTTTAAAATAATTTTTATTGAGATCAATGTGAATTACAAGTCTTTCACAGTTATATTTAAGGTACAATTTCCACCACCACTGTTGACCTCCCTGTTCCCAGCACACATCTTATACTGCCCCCCTGCCCCCCCCCCCCGAACTGCTAGTGTAACCAGTCCCCTTTGTATATAACTTGTTGTAGATCTTGATTCTGTTGACTTGACTTTGGGTGTGTTACTTAGACCTGATAATTATTTATTTCCATTCAGTGTTCATGTGACTGTTTGCTTCTGATACCAACACTTTTTTTTACCCCCCCCCTATATAAAGCAGAACAATATGTTTCAAATTCTGTGGTTCTGTTGGAAAAAAAAAGCTGGGAGGACTCCATCTAGGAACTGTCAATATCAGTTGAAAAGAAGAAGGAGGGGAGGGAAAAATAAAGAAGAAAAAGCAAAGACAAAATACACAACAGCCAAGGAGATTGGATATTTTTAAGGAAATAAATTAATCATTTGCCTGAAGAATTTATTCGTAACCCTGTTTGCAAATGTAGTATGACTTCTTCATAAGAGTGCTTTCTCAATAACCTTTAAGAGTGTGATGTGTAATAATTATTGTATAAGCATTTCTGTGTGGCTAGGTCTGAAAAGTGAAATGAAATTTAATGGAGTCTGTTAAAAAATAATTCAAATCATCAAATTGTTCACAAATAAAATTAAAAGATATATAAATTAGTGAGCCGGGAGGTGGTGCAGGAGGTAAGGTGTCTGCTGCCTTGCCTAGGACGGACCATGGTTCGATCCCCCGTTCCCATATGGTCCCCCGTGCCTGCCAGGAGCAACTTCTGAGCGCATAGCTAGGAGTAACCCCTGAGCGTCACTGGTTGTGGCCCAAAAACCAAAAAAAAGATATATAAATTAGTGCTTAAGTGAGCTGCTTAACAAATTATTATTATTATTATTATTATTATTATTATTATTATTATTGGTTTCTGGTCACACACGGCAATGCATGACGTGGCAGGCATGGGGGACCATATGGGATGCCTGGATTTGAACCAATGACCTTCTGCATGCAAGGCAAATGCCTTAACTCCATGCTATCTCTTCCGCCCCTTAACAAATTATCTTCCAAGTTACCCAGACACTATCTTGACAGTGCTATTCTTGTAATATCAGCATTTAATATTTGACTAATATTTAAACTTTAGAAATGCTTGCATTGGAATAAAACATTATATAATCAAATGCCTCTTTTTATTTTTGGGCTACACCTGGTGCTCAGGTCTTACTATTGGCTCTGCTTTCAATAATTACTTTTGGTGGTGCACTCAGGACCATATGAGATTCTGAAAAATGAACCTGGCTGAGTACCAGGCAAACACCCTGCCTGTTGGACTATTGCTCTGGCCCTAATGTCTCAATTTTGATAGACTGTTCCTTTTTCTTCATGTGAACTCAGAACATACTTTAGTTTTATGTATAAACTTCTAGTCTCCACCAGGATTATTTGGAAATCAATGAGAGAGTAATAAAAGTTTTTTGTGTTGGACATAGAAAAATTCAGTTTGTTTATTGCAATTGAGCCTTAAAGAAGCCAAGTCTGTCATAGAAGTTTTAATATAAGTAACTAAAATTTAATTTTTTACTGAAGTAAATAAGATAGATTTATATTTATGTATATGTATATGTGTATACATGTGTACATATTCTGACTCTTTCATGTGAAATTATGTTTCCAGGATGGATGAATTAATCAATTGATCAGCTATTATTTGTAGAGCACATATGACCAGCACAATTTGCATATAGTAGCAACATAGAATTTCCTTGGGGAATATAAGATATACGTAAGTTAACAATATCACGGTAATTAGTACTTTATTAATCAGTCTATGAATATAACATTTTAAGTATCTCAAAATCATTTCATACTCTATTTTTCATGTTTTATTCTAAAATTTTCTGTTAGATTAGTAAAGCTAGTATAGGATGATTATTTCAGTAAGTGGAAATAGGCTCAGAGATGTCTGTATTCTGCAAATGGAAACTAGGTCCTAAACAAATCACATGAGTTTAGATATGGCACAAAAATTAATAAATTTTATCCTGCTAACTTGAATTGTAAAATATCAAATTTAGTAAACATGCATTAAGTGAGGCTGATTTTCATTCGAATCCAGATGCTGTCATTTGCTTTATGGCCATAATGAATTACCAAGTAGATTGAGTATCTTTGGTAACAGTAAAATAAAATGTACGCATAAAATTATTTTTCAGAAAATTTGATATCTCAGAAAATCATAAAAATAATTGCCTGGCAAAAACATAAGAACGCTATATATGCATATTTACTTTTCCTTTTTCGGTTTATGCATTACATCGATCTGATAGAGTAGCACTCCAGGCTTATTTAGACCTGCACTCAGAGATCACTCTTAGCAGAGCTTGGTGTGAGAGGGTGGGGAGATTGAACCCTGGTCAACCCTGGTCAACCATTGAACCCTGGTCAACCTGGTCAACCTGCCATCCATGTACAAGAAAAGTGCTTTATTTTCTGTACTGTCTCTTGAGTCCCACATATTTTTATTGTAAATGACTTACAGGTTGAAAGGTAAACGTATTATTTTTTCTCTGCCTAGATTAAGATTATTTAGGTACTGAAAAGGTCTTGAAGAATTTATCAGTACTTTCTATCTATGTCCTAAGCATCTTTATCTACACATTTTAAAGATAAAAATCATTAAATTATAAACAACAATATATCAGTTCAAAAACTTTCTTGTACATTCTTGTTATCATACAATTAAATTTTATCCTTTAAATATTTGTGTTACAAATAAAATTATTGTGGCCTATATTTGTTGCAGCACTATTTACCATAGCAAGACTCTGGAAACAGCCAAGATATCCTTCCACAGAGGAATGGCAAAAGAAACTGGTAGATATACACAATGAAATATTATGCAGCTGTCAGGAGAGATGAAGTCACGAAATTTTCCTATACATGGATGTACATGGGATCTATTATGCTGAGTGAAATAAGTCAGAGAGAGAGTGAAAGATGCAGAATGATCCTACTCATTTATGGGTTTTAAGAAAAATGAAAGGCATTCTTGCAATAATAATGTTCAGACACAAAAGAGAGGAGGGCTGGAAGTTACAGCCCACTTCATGAAGCTCACCACAAACAGGGATGAGTTTAGTTAGAGAAATAACTAAATTGTGAACTATCCTAACAATGAAAATGTATGAGGGAAATAGAAAGCCTGTCTAGAGTACAGGTGGGGGTAGGGTTGGGCGGAGGAAGATTTGGGACTTTGGAGATGGGAATGTTGCACTGGTGATGGGTGGTGTTCTTTCCACGGCTGAAACCCAAGCACAATCATGTATGTAATCAAGTTGTTTAAATAAAATATATATTAAAAAAGAGAAATTATAATTAAAACTTTCCAAAATCACTCAAAAATAAATACTCGGGGGTCAGAGTGATAGCACAGTTGTAAGGCATTTGCCTTGCACATGGCAACACAAGACAAACCCTGATTCGAATCCTGGCATCCCATATGGTCCACCAAGCCTGCCATGAGTGACTTCTGAGTGTAGAGCCAGGAGTAAATACTGAGCTTCACCAGGTGTGACCTTAAAACAAAACAAGCAAACAAACAAAAAACAATCAAAAAAGGCAATTGCCTTACCCACTGTGCTATCTCTTCAGTACCTGGAGAGACACTAATTTTTATAAGCAATTTTCATGTTTTAACTCATTCTGAGAAATCCAATTAATCTTTCAAAGAAGTTACTTCTGCACGTTCTTTTAATAAATTGATAAAGCTGTGACCCAGAAAATTAAAATAACATTAATATTTGGGGAACCTGGAAACATATTACTAATTAATAAAGAAAGACTGAAAATATATTCAAGAAGCAAAAGTTCTTTCTCAATACTGGGAAAATTTGTAGAAGCTGGAGGCCTCATTTGAGAAAATATTTGTTGAGCAAATATCAACTGTGTATAATTGTCTAAGGTTTTCCAGAGTTCATGGTCACCCCACCCTGTACTGCTATTCAAAGAGTTGTGTAAACCTTTCGAAATGGGGAAACGATTGTAATTAAGTACTAAGTGAGAACCTATAACGTGACAAAGTAATTCATGAACTTTCAGTGTTCTTTGTGTCACATTCCTCAACTTGCAGTTTAGAAGTTTATTTGAAGGATATCAAGATCAGATGTACAGAACAAGGCCAAGGCCTGGCTAAAAATACAGTGAGTCACTTTCAGACAGTTTATCATTCACATATACAGTGAAGAAGGATAAGCCCAAAGCATCATCTCCTTGTGATCTTTGTTCCATACATCAAAAAGGATAACACATAAACAAAAGTACCTGATACTCTACTGAGTATAAGTTGAGGGTGTCCTGTTTCTGAAAAGAAAATCCTAGATTCCTGCTAAGAGGTATAGCTTTTATGTCTAAAGCTCCATTCTGAGGGAGCAAGCCCAGAAAACCTCACCCTTAGTGACTATTTTTAGGACAATAAAAGACAAGAATAAGATAACCTAGGAATTGTTCTTGAAAATCTCCCATTCTCTTGGATTCAAGGAGAACAAGGTTTTCCAAAAAATTCAGATAAATTACTGAGGTTGTTCTTTTGATAAGTCTTTAGGATGGCATAGTGAATCATCTTCCCACAAAAAGCTGTTGGAAGAGAAGAGTTAGGACACTATCATGGTGAAAATGCATACTGAACATGGTCATAGAAGAAATAACCGCTTTGAAGGCTTCACATTTTTGATGGAATGCAAGTCTTTGAGAAGATACTATTCCAATTTCCTTAAGAGATAGTGACATTAATTGCCAATGTAGGAAGATGTTGGAAACCTGTTGAAAGCCCCTTTTTACATAGAATGGAGGCCTGGATACCTGTGCTAAAAACTGCTTACAGCATATTGTAGCTGCTGGCGTCTTTTCCCTGGACTTAAAGAATAGAGGGCATAAACCAGTAAAGCCAGCTGCAGATACCTAAGGCTATAGATTAGATCCTTCTGTGAAAACAGCTGCTCTGCCTTATCTGGTCAATCTTTACTGTAATATTGTTATTGAAGTTATCACCGGAAAAGAGACCCTGTGTGAAAATTACCATCCCTTAACCCCCTTTGTTCACTCACAATATATTAGCTCACTTCTCCTTAATAAATTTGGCTCTTGATCGAAATTTCGTCTAGAGTAGTTCTCTCTTCCCGGCCTCTTTTATATTTCAGGTCGAATCCTCTGCATGAACTCACGAATAACTTCGCAACCCTCAACCACCCTGCGGGCCGGGGTCTGGGGTCAGCAGGAAGAGTTATGGATTGTGGCCATCTGTTCCATATTTCAGCTAATATGCTATATATATATATACATATATATATATATATATATATATAATCTCATGTAACCAGACTGCTTTCTTATCTAAAACATATTTATCACTATTGAAGAAGTCTTACTGGATCATATGGCATTCAGGAAGAGTTTATTATTTTATAATACTACCTTCTTGTATGATACAATTGACACAATACATTGATTATAGTAGATTTGACTTTTTCAACTGCAGACAGAGTCTATAAAGGAATTAAAAATTGGTGTGACCTTGGGCTTATTTTACAATAGATAAAATCTTATCCATATCAACCAGAACTGGGAGCGCATTGGCTTTTATGAGGCTGACTTATATTGAGTAATGTTTGTTTTCCTAAAAAAATTTTTAGACTAGGGGCCAGAGCAGTGAGTAGGGCATTTGCCTTGCATGTGGCCAACCCAAGTTGATCCTCTGCATCTCATATGGTCCCCAGAGCCTGCCAGGAGTGATTTCTGAGTACAGAGACAGGAGTAACTCCTCAGTGCTGCTGGGTGTAGCTTCCCAATATTTTTAGACTATTTCTCCTTACGTAAGCTGTCTTAGGCCACTTTTGACTATTTCATTTGCATCATGCAAAAAAGTTGTAGGCTCTGGTTTGATCCTTTCAGTGATTCCCCAAAGCCTATGCCTTTAAGCTGAAGGTAGAGCATTAGATAAAATTTCTTTTCTTTTTTTCCTAGTCAAGATTGTTGTATTAAATAAATAAAGATGAAGCTGGATTGAGATGGATGGAGATGGAGGCCTCTGCCTGCTTTCCCAGGCCACGTGGCTCCATCCTCCATTAATCGATGGGTCTGGGGTCCAGGAAAGCGACGGGTAGAAATCTCACTCACAGGCAGGATTCAGGAAGTAACAGCTTTATTCATACCCTATTCACCACATGTGTGGCATATATCATAACCAATTAAGCATTCAGCCATTCTTAGCTAGCCCTGCGTCTTACTTCTTCCAGCCATCTTTCCTCTGACCTCCAAGCTGGCAAAAGGTCCAAGCTCCTAAACCTACTAGATCAAGGCCTTATATCACCCACCTGGGTGGGGTCTGCAGGTAAAGTTACAGGTCGTATCCGCCCAAGACTACTCCCATCAATAGGTGGGTCTCAGGTAGATTAACCTAAATCCAGGGTGGGGTTACAAAGATCTTGCATTATTTTCAGCTGACCATTTATAAATGCATTTATTTTACAGAGAATAAAAGGACACACTGGCTTGCTTATAACAAATTAATGTAGTTAACAGTATGACAGAGCCATACTTGCTTTAAGTCTGCTTTGTTTCAGATAATCTACCATAGAGATGGATATGTTCAAAATTAATTTAGAAACATTGCCATTGGCTTGATTCTCATTTAGTTACTTGTCATACATTTATGTAATAAATGTTCAGTGGAAACTATTATTGAATAACTGATCTAAAGACAAAGAAAAACAAATAAAAAAGAAAGTACTCATATTTTGGTTGTATTATTTCTTATATAAACTTGAAAAATGGTCATTTTTTCTTCTAGGTCCAAAATTTCAATGAAATTTCAATGAAAAATCTCTAACTGGAGATAATAAAATAACAAACGCATATAGTGTCTGTTCCTGATTAGATAAATAATTTAATTATATTATCAAATCTATAAAACTGATAGGATATAATGTTGTAGAGAACCCTCTTAAAGTTATTTGCAAATTAGGTGAATTCTGCTTCTCTACTCTACTGTGGCCTGGACTTTGATCTTCCAGTCCAGATCGTTCCCTGAGGGAGCTTCTTCAGAGGTGAGGGGTCCCCGCCCACAGAGTGTAGCCCAATGCTTCACATAGCAGCAGCGCACATCTTTTGGTCAATGAACTCCAACATAACACTACAAGCATGACAATGGGGAAACAACGCAGGCCAACACAAGGCATAGAGAATGAAGATGGAAGCTCTGATGACCCAAAAAGTGCCAACCACCTAGATAGCCTCTCAGATAGGGATACTGGGTTGAGTTGGGCTTATTCAGCCAAGGATTTCTGAGCTGGAACTGGAACCCATTTGAGTTTTAATCCTGTTTCCAAGTTTCTTTTTTGTCGTCCTTACATGTGAGGTACCAGCAACCTTAAGAAATTTCCAGTACTTTTGCATACAGTAAGATCATGCTGGAGATCCTTGGATTAGTCCTGATTCTGTGTGAAGGAAGCATTATCAGCATATTGCTCTTGTCACTGGAATGAGTTACTATTATTGTTGTCATTATTGTAATTTTGTTTGATTGCTTGGAATTAAGCTGCCAGAATAATTCCGAGATTAATAATCATTCTATTAGAGGCACAGTGGGGACATACCTTGAAGTTTCCCCAAAGATAGGGGACACTGGAAAAGGTAATAGATCTTGTCATAGCACATGTGGTGGGGAGTGACGGATTGCAGAGAAATGTGACTAATAATAAATGCCATTAACATAAATCTCTGTTATATCATTAATAATGTGACCCTTGTATTGATTCTACAACAAGTAACTCAGGCAATATGATTCTTCAAATTGAATATAAAACTCAGGGGGGTCAACACAAATTTTATTTAATTTTTTAATTTAAAGTTTTATTGCAACCATTGTGAATTACAAGTCTTTCACAGTTGTATTTCAGGCATATAGTGACAATGAATTAGGGTCATTCTACCATCAGTGTTGACCTTCCTCCACCAAAGTACCCCTTAGCCCTCTGGTCTACTAGCATAGCAGGTCCATTTTGTGTTTAGCTTTCAGGTCTCTTGATTCTGTTGTTGTTGACTTTGGTTTGGGTTTTTAAATCTGATCATTTTTTTCCACTCAATGCTTCTTAGACCACTTGGCCCCTGGATTCCATCTACAGTTTTTTCTTTTCTCAATTTGTGGAAGACATAATAATATGATACAGAAAAAAAGGATTCATGTTCCAAGGTTCTATGAAAAAGGTAGGAACCCCTATCTAGTAGATATAAATAAAACCAAATGAAAAGAACAAAACAAAACAAAAGATAACAAAAAAGAGGGGGCATATGTGGCAAGTGTTTTCTTTTTCTTTTTGCATAGGTGCAGTAAGTGTTGGGAAAATTAGAAAGGATATCCCCTTGGCCTTAGAGATACAGGGTGTCTTCACCCATGAAGCATACTGCCATCAGACTGACTACAGGCTCTAGGAATGTTGGCTGTCCAACCCAACGTCTTTCTTTATGATCCTAGGAAAAGTTCTGCTCAGTCTCTGTTGTCAAAGTCAGTCTTCTGTACTTAGAGATCTTGGTTTGTTTACAGATCCTAGGACAGACCATCTTCTGATTTTATCTCATTGTTAGGTGGTGAAGTAAGGCAACCTGCCCTTAGATCAAGTTGTTGCTGTTTCCTCATCATTCAGTGCCATATAAACCTACACTAGAGCAAGTTGGTGCCAGAGCAGTATTAGTGTCCACCCCAGGCATAGTTTGATTTCATGGTGCTGGTGCAGGAAATTGTGCACTTCTAAGATTGGGATCAGGGTTCGAGGTTGGATGGTTGATGTCTGATCAATTGAGGTCTAAGTCAAGACCCCATGACAAATATTCAGGATGGAAGGCACCCATGAACTATAAAATTTATGGGATTTTATCCATGTTAGGTAAGAACTTCTTCCTATACATAAGATTTCTCCATTTTAGTGTGTTTATGCAAAAAGGAACAGTGCCATATTATGATACTGGTACATTTGAGAGAAAAATAGAAAACTATAGTCTCTATGCCCTAGATTTGACCTGAGCTCATATTCCAAGCAAAACATTTCTACTAGAATTTCCTACTAAGCAGATTCAGAAATAAAGGGAGAATGGGGAGGCTACCTCTGTATGTGGGATTAAAAACTAAGTTATAACTATTGAGGAAATGAATACTGAAACATACAAAGAAAATATAGATATCCATTTAAGTCTTTTGAGATAGTTGGGTGTGGGGGGGGGGTAGGAATTTAGGGCCTAAGTCTGAGAAATGGTTTGTAGCAATCAGGAATTAGGTAGTGTTCTTGAGCTGGGGGTCTGTAGGGAGCCAAATTCAGTAGTAAGCAGCAGTTCACAGTGAGGAGAGGTGAGAGAACAAAAGTCACATAGAATCAATCAGCAGAAGCCGTGACTGCAGCTTCTTACTGTGACAAGATATAGGAGGCTAAGGCTAGTATCCTTTCATTTTGGGAGTCTCAGATTGGGGGAAGGTCTTGGTTCCTGAAAAATTAAGAAATAAGGGGAAAGAGAGTTAAATAGGGAGAGATAATGGATCAGGTTTGAGGAGGAGAGAGGATAGAAGAGGATTTGTAAAGTGGTGAACGGGGCCGGGAGAGGAGGGATAACATATAATAAGAACTATATAAAATATAAGCAGGGATCATGTACAATACAGATAGATAAACATAGAGAAGTCTTCCACATAAACCTCACATCCACTTATTGACAGACATTGGATATCTATTCGTAGGTTGTAGTGGAGGATTGGCATTTATGGGATGGGATATAGCACTTTAAAAATAAAGGAGATAAAGTGATATGCATAGTACCCCTTTATTAACAATAATTCAAACCAGAGTGTCTAAAAGGGGTAAAAAGAAAGAGGCAGGCAGGAGGGAGGGTGGGAGGGAAACTGGGAATATTGGTAGTGGGAAATGTGCACTAGTGAAGGGTGGTGTATATTGTGTGAATGAAACTCAGCCATGAACATCTTTGTAACTATAGGATTTAATAAAGTAATTAATTTAAAAATTGAAAAAATGAACCAACACATGGTGGGAGAATGGTTTACAAATTTCATCAGTTGTGGGAATAAACTTTGCTAAATAGAGCTTTGGAGCATTTTTAGGATAAACATAATTTTCACTTCTAGAGTATTAAGCATTATGGTAGTGAGGAGGAGCCTAACCCATGTGATATCATCTACCATGTCTTGTGCATCCAGATTCCTTTCCTGAAAGGAAAATGACAGGGTGGGCATTATGATGTAGTAGTAACAGAGCTTGAGTTAAAAAAAAAAGATAATGATTGGCAAAAACATAGTGAATGGGTCCTGTAACAAAAGTCTATGGTGTGCCTATTTCAGTGGTCTCTACGGACATAGCATTAGATTATAATAGCAGATATAATAAAAAGGAAATGAATAAATATTGGAGTATTTTGTCAAGACATTGTCATAATGAGCACTTTATTTGGAGTTTGATATAATAGAGCACTGAAATGCGAAAAAAAAAGTGACCAAACTGTATCTCCAAGAACTACTGTGGATAAAGAAGTTTTAGAGTTATTTTATACATAAGATTTAAGCATTGAAATATACTGATAGTGAATACTACAATGCGAGTCTCTGGCTTCCAATTACATTCTTTACTTGTTTCTGTGGATAAAAACATTAGAACATTGTGATTCCACCCGGAATACTATGTGTAACTTTACCTATTAGACCGCCCATTCCTGGGAGGGGTCTTGGGAAGGTTAGATAAGGCCTTGGAGTCAAGGGATTAGGATTTACTTGGATGGAGGTCAGAGGAGAAAAGATGACTGAAAGGATTTAAGACGCAGGGCAAGCTAAGAATGGCATGCACTTAAAAGGTTATAATATAGGCCACACACGTTGGCTAAGGCCAATAAAGATGTTATCTCTCTGGAAGCCTGCCTGTGAGTGAGTCTGATTCCCACCGCTCTCATGAACCTTCAGACCCGTTGGCTGAAGGGGGCTGCAGAGCCACGTCTCTTGGGATGGCAGAGAAAGGTCCCTCTATCCATCCACCATCCAAGCCCATCTTAAGGGCATAATGCAACAGAACATTTTTATGGGCATCTGTATGAGAGGTTGATTGAACACCTGTTAAATCTAAATAGCTGTTTCTGTTGTTGCAATTTTATTTATAGTATTTCACTGATCTATTGTTGGATATCTAGGTTAATCCCAAGTCTTAGCTATTGTAGTGGGAGCTGCAGTGAATAGTGGTGTGCATACATACTTTTGGATGAAAGTTTTTTGGTCCTGGGAACAGATATGCAAGAGAGAGATTGCTGAGTCATATGGTAGCTCAATTTTGAGTTTACCGAGAAACCTCCATACTGTTTTCTATAGGGGTTAGACCAAGCAGTATTCTCACCAGCAGAGAGTTCCTTTCTTACCTTATCCCTGCCAATAAGGATTGGTCTCATTATTTTTGATATGTGCCATCCTCACTGGTGTAAGATGGCATCACATTGTTGTCTTGATTTGAATTTATCTAGTTTGATGAGTGATGGTGAACATGTTTTCAAGTGTCTATTGTCCATCTGTTGGTCTTTCTCAGAGAAGTGTCTATTCATTTCTTCACCCCATTTTTCCATGTTGCTTTTTTAGGTTTTGTGGAGCTAACCTTTGTGAGTGCTTTGCATATCCTAGGTATCAAACCTTTATCTAATGTGTTGAGTGCATAACCTTTTTCCAATCAGTTAGTTGTCTTCTAGTTTTAGCCCATGTTTCTTTTGTCATACAGAAACATTTTAGTTTGATGTAGTTCAATTTATTTAGATTTAAACCTAAAGCTCTTGCCATTGGCATTTTATCATCAAAGACTTTTTGATATATAGGTCTGGAAGTGTTCTGTCTATTTTTTCCTCAATAAACTATCCAATTGTTCCAACAACATTTCTTGAAGAGATTCTTTGTTCCATTTCAAATTCTTGGCTCCTTTGTCAAATATTAGTTGACTGTATATTTTGAGAGTATGTCACTGGATATTCTATTCTGTTAGTCTGAAATTGTCTCTTTGTTCCAGTATCATGCTGTTTTGATCATTATGTCTTTAGTAAAATTTCAAATTAGGTAAAGAGATGCCATCCATTTTTTTGCTTTTTAATATGGATCTGGGTAACTTAGATACCTTGTGGTTCCACAGGAATTTTATAATTTATTCTTATAAGTCTTTAAAGAATGATGCCTGAATTTGGATAAGGATTACATTGAATCTATATAGTATATATAGTTTAAATAAGATGGTCATTTTGATGATATTGATTCTTCCAATACATGAACATGGGATGCTCCTCCAATTCCTCAGGTCCTCTTCAATTTCTCTCTGAAGTGTTCTGAAGTTTTAGTGGTATAGGTCTTTTACCTCTCTTGTTAGGTTGATTGCTAGGTACTTGATAATTTCAGATACTACTGAAATGGGATGGACTCTTTTATTTATTTCTTCTCTGATTTATTGTTTGTATAAATTTGTACAAATGTAACTGTTTTGTGTGTATTGACTTTGTAGACAGTCACTTTGCTGTATTGGTTTATCGTTTCTAGAAACTTTACTATGAACTTTTTAGGGTTTTTGATGTATATATTCATATCATCTTCAAATAGAGATAGTTTGACTTTATCATTCTGTATTTGAATTTCTTTGATTCCCTTTTCTTGTCTGATTGTTTTTGGTAGGACTTTTAAGACTATGTTGAATAAGAGTGGGGACACTGGACAGCCTTGCCTAGTGCCTGACCTTAGTGGAAATGCTTTCAGTTTTTTTGCCAGTAAGGATAATATTGGAATATGGGCTTCTTATAGGTAGCTGAAACTATCTTGAGGAAGGTTCCTTCCAATCCTATTTTGTTGTGTGTGTGGTGTGTGTGTCTGTTTTTTTTTTATCACGAATGGGTGTTAGATTTTGTCAAATGCCTTTTCTGTGTTGATTGATATAATCATGTGATTTTTGTCTTTCTTTTTATTGATGCAATATATGATATTGATTGATTTGCTTATGTTGAACCTTCCTTGCACCCCTGGGATTAAACCCACTTCGACATGATGCTTAATATTTTTGATGTGTTGTTGGATTCTTTTGTTTACTAAGATTTTTTTTCAGAATTTTTGCATCAGGGCCGGGAAGGTGGCGCAAGAGGCAAGGTGTCTGCCTTGCAAGCTCTAGTGTAGGATGGACCGCAGTTCAATCCTCCAGTGTCCCATATGGTCCCCCCAAGCCAGGAGCAATTTCTGAGCTCATAGCCAGGAGTAACCCCTGAGCATCAAATGGGTGTAGCCCCAAAAATAAAAACCAAAAAAAAATTATTTTTGCATCTATATACATTAGTGATATTGGTCTGTAGTTTTTTTTTCTTGGTGATATCTTACAGCTTTGGAAATGAACATGATATTAGCTTCATAAAAGAAATTAGGGAGGGGGGCCCGGGAGATAGCATGGAGGTAACGCATTTGCCTTTCATGCAAAAGGTCATCGGTTCGAATCCCGGTGCCCCATATGGTCCCCCATGCCTGCCAGGAGCAATTTCTGAGCATGGAGCCAGGAGTAACTCCTGAGCACTGCCGGGTGTGACTCAAAAACCAAAAAAAAAAAAAAAAAGAAATTAGGGAGGATTCCTGTTTTTTCAATGTTTGGAAGATTTAAGAATCAATGATAGTAATTCTTCTCCTAATGTTCTATAGAATTCACCTGTAAAACTGTAAACCTATCTAGTTCTGAACTTTATTTCATATTTCCAAATTTAAGCTTTATTGCACCATAATAGCAGCTAACATGATTATACAAAATAAAATATCGAATTTTGTTTACATAACATTAGAAGTTATCATGTGTCATACACACAAAATAAGATATATTGCAATGATCACTTTTTAATGCTTTATTCTTTGATTAAAAGAATATACATTTAACATAAGCTATACAACATCAGTCATTAGGTCAAACACATTCAGCTGGTTTCCTCCCAGTTTTGTCGGAGTTAATTTATCTGCTCACATTTATAAGATAAAATCTCACCACAACTGGCATTCACACACAGTGCCAGTGAATTCACACCAGTGATGTACATATAAAATCGGCATGGTATGTGTTCACTGAAGACAAAACAGTGCACACCTGTCAAAAGGTCATTTTAATATCAGATGGTAAAATCATTTGTAAAACAAATATAATTTTTCCATAAATAAAATCATATCTAGACATCTGTTGCATAAATTGTGTTTGAAAGCTTACAGTAGAGCAGCCAGGTCTCAGCACTGCTGGGCCCCCATGTTGGCTACTTACTTTATTATTGCAGACTGTCCCTTAACGTTAAATGCACAACATTCATACTACTTAAAACTGGGGTCAAGCGGAAGACCACAGAGACCACATCTGTACCACAGTTGCCCTGAAACAATAATCGACTTTTAAAGCGTCTCAGATATAACAAGGTCTTAAAACATACTTCATGGAATGTTCTTCATGTATCATAGCAGCTCCTAACTGTGATAGAACAAGTTTTCTGTTTTTTCTTTCTTTCCTTTACATTCACTATTCACAGTGAAACAGGTGCATGTTTTTTCTTTTTTCTTTCTTTTGTCTTTCTTTCTTTTTTTTTTTTTTTTTAGAGTTCTGAGGTTGCTGACTGAGCCACAGCACAGCTGTGTATAGTTCTGAACTTTTATTCATGGGGAGTTTCTTAATAACTGTTTTAATTTCCATACTTGTGATTGTTGTTTAGGCTTTCTACTTCCTCCTTATTAAGTCTCATGAGGTGATATTTTTTACAGGAATCTGTCCATTGCTTCTGGGTTCTTTAACTTAACTGAGTAAAGTTGTTCACAACAAGCCCTCATGTATTTCCTGAGGTTCTGTTGTACTCCCATTTCATTTGTGATCTGAATTGTTTGAGTATTTTTTTCCTTTTATTCCTGGTGAGTCTTGTCAGCAGCTTGTCTATTTTGTTTATTCTTTCAAAAAACCAACTCCTGGTCTCATTGATTCTTTTTATTGTTCTTTTTTGTTTCTATGTTGTTTATTTCTTCTCTGGATTTTATTATTTCTTTGTTCTAGCTGAGTTTGGGTTTCTTTGCTGCTGGTTTTCTAGGTACATAAGGTATTCCTTTAAGTTGTTGATTTTGTCATTTTCCTCTTTGCTAACTTAGGCCTGTATTGCTATGAGTTTCCTCCTAATTACTGGTTTTTCTTTGTCCATAAATTTTGGCAATTTGTTTCTTCATTGTCAATTAATTGCAAGAAATCTTTTTATTTCTTTCTTGATTTCCTCTTTTATCCAGATATTGTTGAACAGCATGTTGTTTAGTCTCCAGGTGTTACATTTTCTTGACATCTTTTTACAGTCAATCTTAATCTCATGTTGTGGTCTAATAGGGTTCTTGGTATAATTATTATATATGTGAATTTATGTAAGTTAGATTTATGTCCTAAAATGTTGTTTATCCTAGAAAAGATTCCATGTGCTCTTGTGAATAATGTCTATTCAGAGGATGGAGGGCCCTATATAATTTCATTAGTCCCTGTTCTTCTAGTGTCTCATTTGAGGCTCTTCTGTCTTTGATAGTGTTCTGTCTAGTGCATCTGTCTAGTGGTGATAGTAGTGGCACTAAATTTCTAGCCAATATTGATATTTTCCACTCCTATCAGATTTCTATCTATATGTTTTTATTTATTATTTTAATTTTGGGGCCACACCCTGTGAAGTTCAGGGGCTACTCCTAGCTATGCACTCAGAAATAGCTTCTGGCTTGGGGAACATATGGGATGCCAGGGAATCAAATCAAGTTCTGTCCTAGATTCACCACTTGCAAGGCAAATGCCCTACCACTGTACCTGATCTATATGTTTATCTAGGTTTGTCAGCAAAAGCCTTACATATTTTGCTGGCTCAACAGTTGCTGAAAAATGCAAACCAGTGTTAATACTTCTTGGTCTAATGTTCCCTGATCAATAAGTAGTGTCCATCTTTGTCACTTAGTTATCTTTTTTGAGATTCAATGCAATATGGTATGATTTAACTATGGCTGTACCAGATTTTTTTATTTTCCAGTGGCATGTATAATTGATTTATATCCTTTTACTCTAAGCTTGTCTATCCTGAGCATTTAAGTGTGCAATCAGCACAATCAGCAGATATATTGTTTTGTTTCCTGATAAGACCCTCTACTCTGTTCCTTTTAATGTGAGAATTTAGTCCATTGACATTTAAAGAAATTTACAGGAGGGTTGTTGTGCTGTTACATTGTGTATGGTTGTTGTTGTTACTATTGGGTGTTTGGCTTGTGTAATTAATCTCTGATTAGTTCATTTAGAGTTGGTGTGGTTAGCACACATATTGTAAATTCTTTTTATTTATGAGAATGTTTTAATCCTTTCTCCCATGTAAATGAGAGTTTTGCTGGGTAGTTGACTCTAGGTTGGAAGTTTTTTGATTTAGTAGCTTAAATATACCATTTCACTTTCTTCTTGCCTAAATTGTTTCTTTTTT
Organism: Crocidura indochinensis; assembly: GCA_004027635.1. Lineage (NCBI taxonomy): Eukaryota > Metazoa > Chordata > Mammalia > Eulipotyphla > Soricidae > Crocidura > Crocidura indochinensis. The sequence goes on from PVKC010000052.1 coordinate 48,179, forward strand.
TTGTTGTTGTTGTTTTTTGTTTTTGTTTTTGTTTTTTTTTTTGGTTTTTGGGCCACACCCGGTGATGCTCAGGGGTTACTCCTGGCTATTCGCTCAGAAGTCGCTCCTGGCAGGCACGGGGGACCATATGATCGAACCGCGGTCCGTCCTAGTTTAGTGCAGGCACCTTCCCTCCAGCGCCACAGCCCGGCCCCCTAAATTGTTTCAAATGTAAGATCTGGTTTGATTTTTATGTTCCTTCTTTTGTACTTGATGTTTTTTTTTAATCCTTTACTGCTTTGAAAAGTTCATCTTTCTCTTTGTATTTTTGCCATTTGGATTACTATGTGTCTTGTTGTTGTTATCGTAGGGTCTATTTTATTTAGTACTCTTTTTGCCTTCTGGATATGTACAGCAGCCTCTTTCTAGAGAGTGGGAAAATGCTCTGATATTATTTCCCTCACTACTTGTTCTTTTCCTTTCCCCCTTTCCTCCCCTCTGGTATTCCTATAAGTCATAGATTATTTCTTTGGTCTTTGTATATAAAGTAGCTTAAATTTTCTTCCAATGTTTTGTCTCTTATTTCTTTATTAAATTCTTTGTTGTTGTTGGCTTGTATTTTTGTCTTCAAGCTCATCCATGCGAATCTACATGTGTGTAAGTCTGCTATTATGGTTTGCTAGCATATTTTAGTTCCTTTAGTTCCATTTGTATAGATTCACTCATTTTCTGATAAAGTTATTTGAGTTAGTTGAATTGTTTATCTATGAATTTCTTAATTTTATGGCTAATGGTTTTAATTTTATGGCTAGTGGTTCCTTGAATTCCATTGCTAAAAACATTAAATGCTGGTTTTAGGCCCTCATCTATAAGGTTTGGATGCTTTGCAGGACTTGGAAATTTGCTAGGATTTCTCTCCCTATCCCCAACTGCTGGTGTCTTTCTTACTTTATTCATTATTCTTTGAATTTGGTGGGTTGAGTGCTGGTTGTGTTTAAGAAAGTGGTCTATTTATTTGTATGAGAGGTGGTTAGAGGTATATCTGCTTTAGAATTTATCTATTCATGGTAAGCGAGGTTACTCAGGTATGGTAGAAATGTTGCAATCTAGTTTGTTGGGTGTTTTGGTTTGGAAACTATATTTTTTGAGGGAAAGAAATGGTAAGCCAAATATTCTAGAACTGTCTGGTATAACCTGAAATGTTCATGAGGTTTGTGGGGCAGCAGGACTATGGGCAGTTCGCACATATACTGGGCAAACTATCCTGGGCAGCAGTAGGGGCTTTGGTGCCAGCTGCCGGAAAGACCTGGCAGGAAGGTTGAGGGAGGGACCCTTTACACATGCTTGACGACTTTAAAACATGTCTTAGGGGGCCCTGCTCCTCGCCCTTGCTGACCTAGTGTCTGTGAGGTTGGGATGTCTAAGTTTATGGGAGGGTCACACAGACCTATCTTGGGCAGCAGTAGGAGCTTCAGTGCCTGCTGCTGGAAATATTCCACAAATTTTATTTCTTTGAACTATAACATCTTTTAAACATGCTTCCAGGAAATGTCTCTTAGAGCTAGTTGCCTCTCTCTGGTATTTGTGCAAGAGCTTGCGTAAGAGGCCCTTGAAAATACTTTAAGTTAGGAATTTGCTTCTTGTGGAGACATATTAAAAAAAAGGTCTGAATTCGTTAATAATGAAATGTGACTTTTATGCTCTTCTTTTCTTCTCTTGGGGTGAGTCAAGTGGCTGTGACTGAAATAGCCCCTCCCTTGATGGGGCTATAATATACAAAGGATTGGAGGTAATGCTGTAATTGGCACATTAGGGGAGCCAGTGGTTGGTGTATTCACTGGTTTTCCAATTCACTTTAAAACTTAAGGTTAATATCAGATCACAGGGATTCTGTCATGAAGCTGGTAATTGTGTTTGGGCTGGTGGTGTTTAGCCTTTGCACATACTTTGGTAAGTAGCATGGGATATATGATTTTTGCTACATTTCTATTATCACCAATGCTACTAATAAAGCAATGGTCTCAGGAACTATGGCAGAGGAATTTTTAGAGTCAATGAAAGTAAAGTTGCAAGGAATGCTCCATCAGGAGCCTTTCCTTCCAACACCAATCCCAAGTGCTAACCTAATACAGATTTCATGTCTAGTTTATTCTATATAGAAATCAGCAAGTCTCTTTGAAATGAGCAAAGCACATTTTGTGATTGAATATCAGTCATCATGATTTTCTTTATTAAAAACTCTGAGTGGAAATTTAACTTTGTATTTTTGAATGACTTTGAAATTACATGGAATCATTCCTGTTATAATTGCTAGTTCAGCATGTTGCTAAATTGATTATAAGATGCTGAATACTGGATAAATAGTAGAAAATTATGGATGGAAACAGACATTGTTTTATTCTCAAAGTCTGGCAAAGGATGCATGATATCTGTCAAAGTCTGTACAATATGGGTAGACTATAATGCATATTGATATTAAAAGAGATAACTGAGATTACTTAGGGTAAAAATGTCTAAATTTCAGGTAGGATATAGAAATTGATTTAGTGGAACAGAATATGTAGTTTTATATTTAATCCCTGTAACTTTTGGATAGTTATATTAGAATGAATCTGCAAACTGTATAACAATAGTTGCTGTTCATTTATTTAGAGAACAGAAAGCATGGAAAATTTCTATTTTGAATATAAAGTAGATACAAAAATGTCTTATCATTTAAGAAGAAATAATATTAACAGTGAGAGGTAGGTGTTTTATACACCTATACTAAAGCTTTTTTTTTTCCTTCTTCAGTTTTTGGGCTACACTCAGTGACGCTCAGGGGTTACTCCTGTCTATACACTCAGAAATTGCTCCTGGCTTGGGGATCTGGTTGGGGAAGAAAACTGTAGACTGTTCTAGGTCAGTGCATACAAGGCAAATGCCCTACCACTGTGCCACTGCTCTGGCCCCTATATAAAAGCTTTTGTTTGTTTTTTTATTGACATATTTGACCATTTTGTGGTTTTATTATATTTGATACTTTTCATAAAATGTTGATGGGTAAAAGAGGCAGCGAAAAGGTCTGTGCAAAAACAATTCCCTTTCAAAGTAGAATTTTGCTAAAAAATGATTGTAGTAGATGAATGGAAGGTGTGTGTACAGGCTCCATTTTAATTATTTAAGGGGGATAATAAAAAGGATGCAAAAGGAAAATGATTTCTATAACAAAGTTTTAATAAACAGGACAATGTTTGTGTTTGCATGTGCTCATGTGCTTATATTTATTGTTGGAATTGAGAACATGAAGCTTAAAAATGCCAGTTGTCATTTTGGTTATTTAAAATTAAAGTTTCTTAAGAAATCAGCATTACAACAGACACTCTGATTCTCTATCTAGGAAATAAGGACAGAACTCTCCCCAGTGAGTGATATTCTCCCTATATCTAGAAATAGAGAGTTATCCTATTGGTGGATAAAGACAATTTGAATGAGAAAACTATGACAAATTGTCTTACTTGTTTGTTATTAAAATCCTTCACAAATTTACTGTTTTGTTTTTTTTATTGTACTGGTATGTATACTCAACTCTTCATTTTGCAGGTCCTATGTTCTTGCAGACTCTATGTACTAATGACAATTCCTTGCTCATTTCACAGGGACTTGACTGATTTCTTATACAGAATAAACTAGAGGTGAAATCTGTATTAGGTTAGCACTTGGAATTGGGGTTGGAAGAGCAGAGAGTAATTTGCTCTGTATCAATTTAATTCGCCATAAGAACCAAGAGCTATCTGGTGAGATTTTTCCCTAAAAAATACAAACATGACTTAAAATACATATGTTATTTTTCCATGCTCTACTTCTTGCCTCTATCTCATCATCTAAATGAAAATTATCCTCTAAAGCCAAAGATATAAAATGAAGTTGTTTTATTTAAAAAGCCTTAATAGAAATCCAATGACCTCAGAAAAACTAATTAGTGTGTCGGTCAAAGCTTTGAGAATGCTCATCTTACTTGAGTTTTGCAGTCTTCCTCTTTTACTTCTCAAGATGTCCTGGAATTCTTTGATGCAAACACTTCAAGGAAAAGGTTGTGCCATCTTGTGTATATTCTCACATTTTTGTACCTTTCTTAAAAGCCTTTTCTCTTTTTAAAATGCAATTCATCATTTTTACCTGATTTTGATTCGAGATACAACCTTAGCATATCTCTCTCTTGGTAAGGTTACTGTAAATTGGTAATATCTTCTTTTGTATTCCATTGTACTATGTCCACGTTTGTAAAACACATTCCTCTCAGTGGATACACACAGATATTCTTGATTCTCTAGACTCTGTGTTATCTGAATGGATTATCCCCTTTTTCATCTACAGTAGGTACAGCAACGGGAATAAAACCAGTCCCCAAAATGTCTGCATCACAGATTTGAATTTGCTGTGGGCAATTATCTAAACTGTGCTAGGATCAGTCATGTTCCTGAGTGGAGACTCATTGTAGCATAAGACCATTGGCCTCAAAATCATGCTTTTTAAAATAGCTACATGTCAAGACATCCTTTGTAAGTCAATCATACAGATCCCTCTGTATGTCAGGACTTGTATTAGACATGGTTAGAGTAATAAATGCACCTAGTTCTCATGGAACTTTACTCAGAGAAATGAAGAAATCAAATAAATGATATAATGTTTTAGGTAGTTATAATATAAACTAGAGCTAGAAGGTAACTGGTAGGGTTTTCTTGAAATGTAACATTTGAAGAGTGATCAAATAAAGTGAAGAAGAAAGATTTGTAATTTCTGGGGAAGAAAGACTCCAGGGAGATTAGAACAATAAATACATAAGTCTGAAGCAACAGTTTTCAGAGAAATGAAGATGAGTCACTCTGAAATGTTCCTGTGAAAGGGCAGAGGAGGAGATTAATTGCAGACAGGAGGGAGGTACTTGCTCAACAGGGATCTTTTATCGTGCAGCTACAGCCTTATTCTCGAGAAACTTGCCTCTCAACGATTTATCTCTGGGGTCAGTTCTACCCTCCTTGGATCCATTAAAGAATTTGTTGAAAACTCTGGGCATTTCTGTTGAACACCTTGTGGAAGGACTGAAGAAATGTGTGGATGAGCTGGGACCAGAGGCATCTACCTCTGTGAAGAAACTGCTGGTAACTACTTCTTGTGAGACTTGTTTGTTAAAGGGTAGGGCTTAGTCTATTCTGATGAGTACTCCTACTCTCATCATTGCATTGCCACCCCATCTTGTTCTTCCTTATGAACATAAAAACATATAATCCCCCTCTGTATTCATATCAATTTGCACGGTCTCACTATATTCATATCACATTGCATGTCCTGAGTATCAAGTAAGTGCAATAACTATGCTTAGGAGGAATTTTTCTTTATTGTGTAGGAACCACACAAAAGAAAGACATGTAATCTGCATTTGAGTAGAATTATTGGATTATAGGACAAAATTTAGGGGTGGATTTCTTCTCTAGTAGTGTCACGAGACTTACACTCCTGGCAATAATTTTTCAACTGAAGAAAGTTCACTATTAAAGCCCAGCAGTGGTGGTAGTCACCATGGCCGCATCCTGTGGTACCAAACAGTGAGTTAATTTTTTTTAATTTCATTCAATTAAATTACCATGGTTTACAAAGTTATTAATAGTGAGTTTTAGGCATATAATTTTGTTGTTATTTTTGGGGGGGGTCACCTAAATCAGTACTCAGGGCATACTCTACATTCAGGAATCACTACTACCTATGTTCAGGGACCATATGAGGTGCTGGGGATTAAACTTGGAGCCACATGCGAAGCAAATGCCCTACCTGCTGTACTTTTCTTTAGCCCAAGTAATATAATATTTTAACACAGTTCCTCCACCAGGGTTCCCATACTCCACCCCCAAGTCCAGACTCTATTTTCCACCTGTCACCTTGAAAGACATATTAAAAAGCTAGTAGTTTCAGCTTAGATATCAAGTTTTCAGTGTTGTTGTTGTCTGTATTTTAATATATAGAAATATATCTATTCCACATCACCAGTGTAACTGAAGTCATGGCTCTTGTTCATCCATTATTATTGCTTCTTGTCTTTCTTCCCATTTTGATTTATTCCCTTCTCTGTGGGTCAATGGTTATCTAGGCATCCTCCCCTTACAATTTTACATTTCCTCATCCAATTCTATATTTTACAGAAAAATGAGATCATTGTCTGTTAATCTTTCTTCTTTTGGCTTACTTCACACAACAGTTCCAGCCAGATTTGAGCAAATTTCATTAGTTGCAGCTCCATAATATTAGATCATGTAATTTGTGTGTATATCACATCTCCATAATTCATTTGTCTATCATTGGACACCTAAGTTGATTTTATATCTTATCTGTTGATCTAAGTATAGCAACGAGAAATTGTTTACTTATGTCGGAATAACTTTTTTGATGATTGAATGAATGCAGTCCTTGGTGGTGAATTAGTCATTTATGTTCTGGATTTCTCACAGTGAAATGCTAGCAAAATAGGTTGGTGAAAGGGACCACTTTTGGAAATAGTGTAGTTACAGGTAAGCTACTCTTATTTTTTTACTCTTATCCTTCTGTTTTTCAGGAGGCTCTTTCGTATTTGGTGTGATAGAATGATAAAGAAGAGTGGAGGTGAAATGAGGATGAGTCTCCCTTACACTGTCAGATTCTCATTCTATACAATTATAAACAAATCATCCTAAAATGTAGTGATCCATGAAAAGAATGAATAAAGCAATGAAAAATGCATGGTTTGTGTTCTTTTTATCTTTTTGAAACTTATCCAAAAAAACCTAGACATTTTTTTCCCTTGGGTCAAAAACTTCAGTGTTTCTGCTGTTGTAAAGATAACTCTGGCTATCAGTAGCCCTTACAATCATTCCAATTTCCTTTGCTCCAATTCTTATCAACATTATTTCTTCACATGGGTTTTAGCTCACACTCACCCCTTCATGGAACCACCAGTTAGTAAAATATAACTAAATATCCTTGCTACCAACAGTTGCACGCCTCAATTTAAAAAGAGAATTTTATCTCACCTCTAATGCTTGCAACAATCTTCCTTTGCTGCTACCATTGTTGAAATAAATGATTAGGTGTCATATATTTGATTGTACTATGACCAAATGTCCCACATAAGGTTGAATCTTTTGAAATAGGGAAGGAAGGGGTAAGATCTGGGGCACAGCTTCAATCAATGATTTGGTTTTGTGATGTCTAGGGAAAAAGGCTTCCAACAGTTCCATATCAGAAAGTATCCTCAAGCGGGGAGTTTCTCAGGAGCCAAATCTAGTAACAAGCAATAATCCATGGTGACAGGAGGTGAAGGAAGAGGGACCACCATGATCAACTCAATAGCAGCAGACTGTTTCTTCTCATGCTGAGAATCTATCTTTAAACTTTGGGTGCTGGTTGGCATCTGGCTGGGATGGGGAGAATGCTCTGCTTCATGAGGAGTTAAGGATTGAGAGTAAAATAATGGTTAAATGTGGAGAAAGTACACGAAGAGCTCGAAAAGTGTTTGTAGGATGGTGAGTCATAAAAATAGATAAAGGGGGGAGGGGTTACCTATAATAGAGGGAAGAACACTATACTATATAGGCATTATATCTATTGCAGATGGATGTGCCAACATTGGCAGCCAGAGGATATATTCGTGGATTACATTTGAAAAGCTTCCCCAGGTGATATGGGACAGAACACTTAAAGAGAAGGGTTAAAAAAGAAAGAAAGGAAATAAAAGCTGGCACATCTACTGTAGAAGCCCCCCCACACCTTTAGCCAATCATGTTTGGTGAGAGCAAATAAACTACATTGAAGAAAGGCTTCATAGCTTACGTTGTGTGTGGAGCATTCTTAAGAACAATCATAGTTTTCAAATCTAAATAACCAAGTAACATGGTAATGAACACTGTATGGGAAGACTATATCATGAAATTAATATTATGAGTATTACAGATGAACATTAGACATCCATTGGTACAGCGAAAAAAATGTTCATGCGATCAATCCATGGGTTACACTTAAAAAGCAGACCCAAGTGAAATGGTACATAAAAAAAGGAAAAAAATAATAGAAAAGAAAAAAAGGGGGGAGAGAAGAAATAATTAAAGTCAACAAAGGTTTTCCATTGTCTGGTCCAATCCTGCTTGGTGAGTGTAATCTATACTGGGTAAAGGCTACCAGGAATAGATTGTGTAGAGAGCATTCTAGTGAATGCGTGATATGGTGATAAGCAAAGCAAAGGGAATATATACCATGTATTATTATCCAGTGGGTTTTGTGCACCCTGTTTCCTTTCCTCAAGGCAACCTATAATTATGAGTATTATGGTATAATGGTAGACTAACAACAGTTGTTTTTGTAAAAAAAGAAAGAAAGAAAGAAAGAAACAGAAAGAATGAATGAAAGAAAGAATGAAAAGAAAAAGAAAAAGAGAAAAAAGGACTGATGAGGAAGGAAAAGAAAGAAAGAGAGAAAAGAAAGGAAGGAAGGAAGGAAGGAAGAAAAGGACTGATGAAAAAGGAAAACTCTTTGGTAAGGCTGCCTGGGCTACCCTGTCCAGCCCTGTGGGTGAGGTCATTGACTAGTCTTCCCTCTCCACCTGAGTGAGCACGGGCTGGGGTCAAATGGGTGACTCACTGGGCTGCTGAAGACTCCAGGGCTGGGGTCTTACTTGTTGCCCAGCTTCCCTGCCCTGGCGGGGTCCACACCACTCTCAGATGAAAATGGATTCTATTTGTAGCACTGGGATTGGCAGGCCTGCCAGGGAAGGCCACCCGGGCCATCCTCTGGATTCTCTCTGTTTCTTAACAGGTGCATTTAGTTCATTGACACTGAGAGAGATAATTGTTATGGGATTTGGTGCCATCTTTGTGTAGATTTTGGTGTGTCTGGTGGTCAGTCTTGTCTTAAAGTAGACCTTTCAGTTTTTCTTTTAAGGCTGATTTTGGTCTGTAAAGTTTATGAGCTGTTCTTTATCCATGAAGCTGTGTATAGTTCCTTCAAACCTGAAAGTGAGTCTGGCTGGATGCAGTATTCTAGGCGAAGCATTCATTTCATTGTGTTTTGTCACTTTGTCCCACCATTACCTTCTGGTCTTGAGGGTTTCTTGAGACAGGTCTGCTGTAAATCTTCAGGATGCTCTTTTAAATGTAATTTTCCATTTTGATCTTGCTGCTTTCAGTATTCTATCCTTATATGTTGGATTCATCATTGTAACTACAATTTGTCTTCTGGTACTTTTCTTTGGGTCTCTTTTAGCGGGCACTCTTTGGTTGCTTGCAGTCTTTATCTCTGGGGGTTTCGGTGCAATGATGTACTTGACTGCTGATTCTTCCTGGGGATTTTCTTTTCAGGTCTCTGGGAGTCCAGTGATTCTTAAGTTGCTTCTGTTGAGTTTATTCAACTTCTATTTTCATCTGTTCACGTTCTTTGAGTGTGAATTTTTCCGTTCTCTGATAATTTGCTTTAAGGCTTTTTCATCAATATTTTCTGTAGTATGAAGTTGTTCTGCATCTCATCTTTCAGCTCACTGATTATATCCTCAGCTGCTGTTACTCTGTTGGAGAGGCTTTCCACTGAAGTTTTCATTTCAACTACTGAGTTTTTTCAGACCTGTTACTTCAGTTTGGATTTTTATGATTTCTATCTTCATATCTTTTTGATTCTTGTGTTCCGCTCAACTTGATGTATGCTTACTTTGAGTTCTATAAACATCCTCCATATTTGTTCTCTAAACTCGTTATCTGAGAGACTAACTAGTTGGTTGGCAGTTTTTGAGTAATCAGAGCTGTCATCTTTATACTTTATGCCTGGTGTTGGTCTGAAATGTTTCCCCATTTTCATGCTGTAGTGTGGATTTTTCTATGTCTTATGGTGGTGTTCATTGGCTAGAAGATGTGTGTGGCCATGAAATGGAACAGTCAAACTCCTCTGGCTTCACTCTTTGTGGGTGGGATTGCTTACCTCCAAAGAAGAGCCCTCAGGGAATAATGAGCATAGAGGATCACATCCTAGTCTGCAGGACAGCCACGAGAAGGCCCAAATTGGCTACCAGCTCAACTGTCTGTGGGTGGGACTGCTAACCTCCAAAGAAGAAACTATCCCTTGATGATTAAATGATGATTCTTTCTGTCTTTTACAATCTCCTTGATCCTGAAATATATATCATCTGATATTAATCTGGCCACCTCAGATTTTTAAGGTAGTTATTTGCTAGAAGGATTATCTTCCAGATTTTGGCATTTAGTATGTGTTTACTCTGATTATTCAAATGTATTTCTTGTGGCAGCAGTCTGTTGGATTCAGTTTTCTAATCCATTTTACTACTATATGTCTCTGAATCAATATGGTTAGTCCAATGACATTGAGAGAGATTATTGCCATAGAGTTTTGTCATCTTTATATAGACATTTGGTGTGTTTATAGGATTCACCTTCTGTTAAAGTAATTCTTTTCTTATGGTAGGTTTTGAGTATATGATGTTCCTGAGCTGATATTTATATGTAAAGCTGTATGTTAGATAGACTTCGTCTATCTCCCTCTGACTTATTTCACTCAGCACAATAGATTCCATGTACATCCATGTATAGGAAAATTTCATTACTTCATCTCTCTTGACGGCTGCATAATATTCCATTGTGTATATGTACCAGTTTCTTTAGCAATTTATCTGTTGAAAGGCATCTTGTTTTTTTCCAGAGTCTGGCTATTGTAAACCACATAACTTGAACTATCGAGTTCCACCTCTCAAATAGAGGGGGAAATACAGGAGGGTACCATGACCAAACAGATGTATGATCATTAAATAGTAAGCTAGACACAGAGGGGGACCACTTATTCTAGCACCCTGAGGGGTAGGGTGGGGAATATGGGATGCAAGATGGGAATGGGGGTGGATGGAGGACAAATTTGGTGATGGGAATTCCTCTGATTAAATGTTAATGTGTACCTAAAATATTACTGTGAAAGATATCTAAGCCAATATGGTCAAAATAAAAATTATATTTAAAAAAATGCTCCTTCGAATGTAATTTATCTTTTTTATGTTTCTGCTTTACTGATTCCTTTCTCTATGTTGGATTAAAACTAGTAGGTGTATTGGGGTGCTTTTGGGGGATATCTTTCAGCTAGTATTCTTCAGGCATGCAGGATTTTATTTCATGCACTCTTTAGCTCTGGGAGTTTCTCTGTAATGACGATTACATATAATATCCCTAGATTCTTATTGTGGCATGTTTTGTTCCATGCTTTCTTTGAGTTCTATGAACATTCATTGTATTTCTTCTCTAAAATCCTTATCTGAGAGGCTAAATAGGTGGTTGCTACTTTTTAGGTCATCAGACCTACGACCTTCATTCTTAAGCATGGTAGAAGTCTGTGTAATTTCTCTATTGTCAAAGTTGTAATGTGGTGTTTTCTATAACCTGTGCTGGCGTTCATTAGCTAGGAGTGTATGACTCTGTTTCTCTGATTCTCAGCCACAGCACTGTCTGTTTTCCTCTATGGAAGAAATTTTCTAACTTAATTTTGGAAGATTTTGAAGAGAAGAATTAACCCAGTTGGATTTCCACTGAAGCTACAGGCCTGTGATTATTTGGTTTCTTATTGTTCTAACAAATTCTTTGACAATCCCAGGACTCTGGTGCCTGCATGTTTTTTGATATGTTTTTTTAAAGCTTCAAAGATGTTAGTATTCAAGTTCTGTTGCCCAGAACTGTGTTTTTTTCTCCCACTTTCTTTACATTGGCTTTTCAGATCAATGAGTAACTGGAACATCTCAGAGTTACTGAGCAATGCAGAATTAGCATCATTCCTTCTGCACTGTCACACTCCCACAGATCTCAGACCTGGATCTCTACCAGCTGCATGCTTCCGCCACCCTTGAGGTGCCTTGCAAACTCACACTTCCATGCTGGCTCCACCAGTTCAGCACACCATAAAGAATCCCTTTGTTTTATAATTTTCTGCACCTAAAATTTGTAGATAATTTTACTTCAGAAAGTCTTTTAGTATAAAAACATTAAATAAAATTGGCTAGCAGCCAGAATGTCTTGCAAGTGTGTCAGAAGTGCCTTGCAAGTGTAAGGTTTGAAATTTGATCCCTGCAGAAACAGAAATAATTACTTTTATATTATTATAATTAATTGTATTTTATTATAATTAATTTAATTAAAATAACTATTTTTACAATTAGCCTGGAGAAAAGGAAGTTCCTAAGGGTTCATTATAAATCATATAGTTTAATTTGTAGACTCTCTTTAAACCCTAATGATTCTACATTTTATAAGTAATTTTTAAAGAAGTGTTTGTATAATAGACTCATGTAATCAAAAGTGAGTCATCATTTTATGATTTTATAATTAATCCTATTGCAATATTGTTTCTCTGGTATACTGTAATCAAAACTCCAAGTATTTCCTAAAGAAAGATTTGGTATATATATATATATATATATATATATATATATATACATATATATATATATATAAATCTCTGTGCTCCTAATATTCTTACACCATTCATTTTTCTATTATACATTCTTTTAGGGCATATTTAATCCAATGTGGGGTTCTATCAGTACTACAAGATAAAGTACAACTGACTAATAATTGGAACCCTTATGTTCTATCTATCATCTACCACAGTGGAGGGATGTTTAGAGAAGATCATATTGTGTATTAAAAAGCGCTTTGGAGACTGGAGTAGTGGAGTGGACTACAGTGGTAATGCATCTGCCATGCTGGTGCTAGCTTAGGACGGACTGCTGTTCGCTCTCCTGTCATCCCATATGGTTCCTCAAGCCAGGAGCAATTTCTGAAACATAGCCAGGTGTAACCCCTGAGCATCACCGGATGTGGCACAAAAAACAAAGAAACAAAAAGCACATTTTGAATGTAAAATCTTTATTTAAGCACCATAATTACAAGCATGATTGTAGATGGGTTTCAGTCATAAACAGAACACCCCTCTTCACCAGTGCACCTTCCAACCACCAGTGATCCTCACCCTCCTCCCACACCCCTGCCTGTATCCGAGACAGGCATTCTACTTCTCTCACTCATTAACATTGTCATGCTAATTGTTTGTGTATGTATATCCCTAACAGCATTCACCACTCTGTGTGGTGAGCTTCATATTGTGAATCAGACTGCAAGGCTCTTAAATTCTATTGTCTCTGGCTTTATTACAATAATGTCATTAATATTTTAAGACCCATAGATGAGGAGACTAGTCTGTGTCTATCTATCTCTCTCCCTTTAATTTATTTCACTCAGCATAATAGATTCCATGTACATCCATTTATAGGAAAATTTTATGACTTCATCTCTCCTGATGGCTGCATAATATTCCATTGTGTATATGTACCATAATTTCTTTAGCCATTCATCTGTTGAAAGGCATCTTGGTTGTTTCCAGAGTCTGACTATTGTAAATAGTGCTGTAATAAATATAGGTGTGGGGAAGGGATTTTTGCATTGCAGTTTTGTTTTCCTAAGGTATATCCATAGGGGTGGTATAGCTGGATTATATGAGAGCTCAAATTCCAGTTTTTTTGAGGAATCTTCATATTTTTTTCCATAAAGGCTGGACTAGACAGCATTCACACCAGCAGTGAATAAGAGTTCCTTTCTCTTCACATCCCAAAGCATTAATTATTCTTGTCTTTGTAATGTGCACCAGTCTCTGTGGCATGAGATTACCATCATAGCTGTTTTCTTTTGCGTATCTCTGATGATTCGTGATGTGGAGCATTTTTAATGCCTTTGGGAAATTTGTATTTCTTCTTTGAGAAAGTGTCTGTTCATTTCTTCTCCCCATTTTTGATGGGGTTAGATTTTTCTTGTAAATTTGTAAATTTGTAAATTTCTCAACATAGTCAAGGCCATCTACCACAGTCAATGGAAAACATTATCCTCAATGGAGAAAAACTAAAAGCCTTTCCTCTAAATTCTGGTACAAGACAAGGCTGTGTTCTCTCACCACTCCTATTCAACATAGTACTAGAAGTACTTGCTGTAGCTCTTAGGCAAGAAAAAGATATCAAGGGCATCCAGATAGGAAAGAAAGATGTCAAGCTCTCACTGTTTGCAGAAGGCATGATACTACATTTAGAAAACCCTAAAGACTCTACTTAAAAGCTCCTTGAAACAATATATTCATGTAGCAAGGTGGCAGACTACAAAATAAACACACAAAAATCAATGGCCTTTTTATACCAATAATAATAATAATAATAGAGAAGAAATGGACATAAAAATCACATTCAAATTAGTGACATACAGACTGATATATCTTGAAATCAACTTAACTAAAGAGGTGAAGGACCTATACAAAGAAAACTACAAAACCCTGCTTTAAGAAATAAGAGAGATCACACAGAAATGGAAACACATACCTGTTCATGGTTGGCAGGATTAACATAATTAAAATGGTAATGATTCTCAAAGCATTGTACATATTTAATGGGTATCATGATATTCTTCAAAGAAGTGGATCAAACGCTCCTGAATTTCATTTAGAACAATAAATACCTAGGAATAGCTAAAGCATTCCTTGGAAAAGGAATATGGGAGGCATTGCTTTCCCCAATTTTAAATTGTACTACAAAGCAATAGTTATTTATAAAAAGCATGTTATTAGAATAAAGACAGATCCTCAAATCATTGAAATAGACTTCAGTATTTAGAGAATGTTCTGCATATACAAGCAATTAATTTTTGATAAAGAGGCAAGAAATCCAAAGTGGAGCAAGGAAAGCCTCTTCAACAAGTGGTTCTTGTACAACTGGTTAGCGACTTGCAGAAAAGAGAACTCAGACCCCCAGTTAACACCATGCATGAAGGTAAAATCCAAATGGATTAAAGACCTTGATATCTGGCCTGAAACCATAAGGTATATAGAACAACACATAGGTAAAGCACTCCATGACATTGAGACTAAAGACATGGTTAAGGAGTAAAAACATCTGTCCAAACAAGTGGAAGCTGAGATAAACAGATATAATAATCACTGACTGAATGGGAGAAACTGTTCACCCAATATCCATCAGATAAGGGGCAAACATCCAAAATATACAAGGCACTGAAAGAGAACTTTGTAATCATTTTAAAGAAAAATTATATAAAGGAAGAACTAGAGGAAGGATTGGGCATGTAAGTGGACATTTTACAGGGTCAGAGAGTAGCTCAATGGGCTGTTCACCTATTTTGTATGAGGGAAGTCCAAGTTTAATCCCAGGTACCACATGGACCCCTGTACCCTGAGCCAGGAGAAATACCTGAGCACTATTGAGTGAAACCTTAGAACTAAAACAGAATTTACAAGGAAGCATTATTATTCTTATGCACCAAATCTTAGATCATAAGCAGAGGGTCAAGTGTCTCAAGAAATGTAAATAAAGGTCCCCCAAACTCCAATAATCAGACACTTTATTAATCTGAGTTTCTCAAAATGTCTCTATTTTGGATACCCTGTTATTACTGTCTGTGTTTTCCAATCATAGCCATTGCTGAGACCTGCTATATATCTCATAATTTCTTTCATGTTATTGTTGATTATTTACTCCATTTTATTATGATAATTGACATAATAATCTCACACTTTCAGTGCAGAGGAATACAAATATTAGTAATTTAAAAGTCTGTATTTTTTCAAGTCTTAAACTCTTTTTATCTAGTAACTGTTTACGCTCTCTTTGACTTACATTTCTAAGGACACATCTACATGGCTCCAGAGTAATCCAAAGACAGACAAATCCTGCTTTTCTAGTTCTTCCTGCTTACAAATTCTCCAAGACATACACCTCAAAGCAGCTCCCAACATGTTCTCAGAATTCAGGTTCTGTGATCGACTAAATACAGCTTAATTTTTAAACCATGGATGGTGTTTTGTTTTTGTAAAGAAAAATAAATGTGTCTTCTTCTTCGGGTCACATTTTTAGATGATTCTGTCAGTGATAGTAATTTCCATGAACCTGTTTAGAGTTTTTATTACTATAAAAATAAGACAAAATTAGAAGCAGGTGGTTAGAAATCAGATATTTTAGTTGGGTTAAGCTGTTATACTCCCCTCCTTTTTTAAATTTTTTACACTACTACCTAATTTTTTCCCTTTACCAACACCAATTGTGATATCCCTTCACCTAACACCAGGTGTCCAGACACTGAATTCATTCCACGCTGATCTCACCACCTGGCTTCAAGTTCCACAGTTTCAGGCCCTGCAGACGATCTGTTCACAATGTTTCACCTTTTTTCTATGGAGGTTGGATTGCAGGCTCACAGCTGTTTCGGAGCAGAACAGATCAGAACCAAGCCCAGCCGCATCTGTTGTCACTTCTGGGCTGATTAGGAGCCTTTTGCTGCTTCTTTGCTGCAGGACGGGCAGTGTTAGCTGATAACAGCTGCCTTTTCTCCCCTTCAGGCGGCTTTTAAGAAGCAGGTCCCAGTACAACAGTGGCTGCACAGGGCTTCACAGGGCGCTTCTAGATGTCCAGAGTTCAAAGTGGTTTAAACTAAAAGTCCAGTCAGAAATTCTTAAAGTTGAAGTCCAAATTCAAGCCAAAGATTATTCTTAGAAAATCAGTCCGCTTGTATAAGCTTTTTCTTCTAAACTTCTTCCAATTAAGGCCATCCATCAGTTTCTGAGGAGGCAGAGGTTCTTTGGAAAAGGATTTTTGGCAACACAGTTTCAGTTCTGAGCCATGAATGGGGTAATCCAAGTTTTCCCCTCTTCTATTTTAATGGTCCTTGTGCCCCTGGAAGGGGTCATGGCCATCTTTTTATATGACTACACGTGGCCTAGAGTCTTGGGCTCATTCCATTCATAAAAAGCCAGAATCAAACTGAAAATCAGAAATCTCACCATCATTGCTGTTTTCTTTTGGTCCAGGATTCAAGTCAGAGTTCGGTTGCCATTTGTAGTAAATTAGGCCTGATTATTGTCTTGGATTGTGGATGGAGGCCTCTGTCTTTAGGCTCTGAACCATGTGGCTCCACAACCCCGATTAACCATCTGGTCTGGAGGTTCATGAGAGCAGCAGGTAGAAATCTCACTCACATGCAGGCTTCAGGAAGTAACAGCTTTATCCATACCCTAGCCACCACATGTGTGGCCAATATCATAACCAATTAAGCATTCAGCCATTCTTAGCTATCCCTGCTTCTTAACTTCTCTCAGTCATCTTTCCTCTGACCTCCAAGCTGTCAAAGATCCAACTGGGCAAAAACCAAAGACCAAAAGCCCCTTTCCTCTGGGTCAAAGCCCTTATGTACCTTTCTAGGACCCCTCCCAGAAAATGGGCAGGGTCTGCAGGTCAAGTTACAGGTCATCTCAGGTTCCCAAGACCCTGCCCAGATATGGGCGGGTCTCAGGTAGTTACCTGTACTCCTACACTAGCTTTCTGATAATCTCATAAAATAATTGGCTATTAGGGGTACCCATGGCCAGGTCGCTTGAGCTGGTATTAATGAAAATAGGCTTGTGGAAATCTAGTATGTGGCTTACACCATGTGATCCTTACAAAATGGTGTCCCTCCTTGTTCAGAACCCAGGTCTCAACAGCACCAAACAAGAAACAAACTTTTTAGAAAAATTAGTAAAGTTATTTCTTTTATGGAGTAGTGGAGTGATAGAGGATCTTATGTGGTCTGCTCATTTATTCTCTGAGCTCATTCTACCAGAGGTGGGTCTTCAAAGGCTTGTCTTTTGTGTGCTTGACAACCAAAGTTCTAGAGGATTGAACCTTTGTAAAATTTAACTTATATAGCTCAGAAAATTCTTCCATAATTAGTTAATATGTATTATAAGAATATAATCAACTCTTATCACCAAGAAACATTATAACAGGGATCTAATCTAGAATAAAATATCTATAGTCTTTGTTATTTTCCTAGATCCTATGCTTTACAAGTTTGCATGAAAGAAACTTCCATCTATTTCCAATAAGGTTTATGTTTGTTTGTCCTCCTCATTTTACTCAGTTAGAATAAATATACAAACAACACAAAGAACCTTTAATAAAAATAGATGGCTAAACAAAGCCAGTATTGAATATGGAAAATATGTACTATTTTCCACAACAGTGTCAGACTAATCACTTCTATATTTTTCAGAAACTGTACCAAAGTCTTTTTCCCAGTTTTTTACAAATTATAAAATATTCAATATGATATTTTGACTTTTATTGTTAAATAATTAACAGAATAAAGTTAATTAACACATTCAGTACCTCAAAGAATTACCATTTTAGTGAGAACTTTTGAAACATTTTCTTAACTTAAAGACTATATAACTTAATATATTAACTTAATGACAACTATAGTTATATAGTCATATATTAGATACATACTTACGTATTACTTTATACATTAAATATACAGATAGACCCACATGTTCAAGGAATTGAGATTGCAGCCTAATATGGGTGGAAGATAAAGGATTTTATTCACATGGACATAGAGTTCAGGTAGCCATGGAAACTCTCATGAACTAAAACGACACTGTGTTTTATGTTTTTATACACAGAAGCAGGCCAAACAACAACAACAACAACAACAAAACAGCTTACCCAAGATAAATTGCAGTTCAGGCAAATGTAACTTTGAAGAACAAACAGTTTTATGGTAAACTATTTGTTTTAATTTCTATACTTTTGTGATTTAGACCTTTCTTGTGTTTAGAATTCTTCATCATTTTTAATTCTACATTATTCTCATAAATCTCTGCTAATTTTTAACTCCCATATTTGCATCAATTCCACTCATAGTCAAAATTTATTCATCTAATACTGAAAGTTTATAAACTTTAAACATTTTCATTTTTCCATATTTCTATTTCCCAGCGGACCATCAAGATGCTCTGTTTTTATGACTTTGACCTTTTTTTAGATTCACAAATAAATCAATTAGTGAATTAATTTTTTCTAAGCTTTATTAAGCAGCCTCCATTAGCTGTCCCCCAAGCACCCTTCCTGTGTCTCTAGCGGAATCTTTTTTATAGATTGCAGTGCATATATGAGTACAGAGTTGTTATCTGATGGAAATTGCAGCAAAATTCAATTACCACTTAAAGATTTTCCCAAAGTTACAAATGACAGCTTCTTTTTAAGACTGTATAATATTCTATTATCTACAAAAATGTATTGTTTTTATCCATTAAAGTTATCCTTTACACCACTTTAGCCATTGTTTTCTATATCCATATCTTTATCTAGATACTTAGACTATTATTCTCTTAAATACTGTAAACAATCCAGCAATTAGTATAGTAAAATCATTTTCTCTTCTAATGATTTAATTTCTTTTGTGTATATACTCAGACATAGGATTGCTGAAACATATGGTGGTGCTATTTTTTATGGATTGTTTTATTGATGCTGCTTGTTGCACTCTTGGAGGCCATACCCAGTGGTGCTAAAGTTCCTGAGGTTATGTTTGTCAAGAATTAAACTCGAACCTCACATTAACAAAACATAAACTCCATCATTTGAACCAAATCCATGACTCTTTTCATTTAATTTCTTGACCCTCTATACTCATTCTTCTCCAATGTACCTGGGTCATTCTCCATGATAGACTACATTCTGGCACATAAAACTTTCCTTCATAAAGTCAACAGGATAGAAATATTTCAGGCTACCTTTGCTGGCCACAAAGCTCTGAAATTAGATAGGAAAAACTTTAACACCTGGAAATTAAACAGCCTACTACTGAACAACCAGTGGGTCTGAGATGAAATCAAAGAGGAAATCAAAACTTTCTTGTAAACAAATGGCAATGAAGACACAAACTATCAGAACCTATGGGACACAGCAAAAGCAGTACAGAGGAAAACTTATAGCTTTGAAGGAAGGAAGAAGGGGCATACCTGAATAGCTTAACAACACAGCATATAAAATTAGAAAATGATCAACAAAAGAAACCAAAAAGAGTGAGACAGAAGGAAATAACAAGCTTAGAGAAGAAATCAATGAAGTGAAAACCCATAAAACAACCCAAAAGACCAACAAAAGCAGAAGTTGGTTCTTTAAAACAATAAAGAAGATTGATAGACCATTGGCAAAACTCACAAAGAAACAGACAGAAAATTGATAACCTGTATTAGAAATGAAAAGGGGGGAAGAGCACTACAGATATTGCAGAGATTCAAAGGGTAATCAGAGAGTATTTTAAGAAACTCTATGCCACCAAACATAAAAACCTGGAAGAAATGGATAAAGTCTTGGACTCATAATCATCCACTGTTGAATAAGGAGAATGTAGCATATCTAAACAACCCCCATCATCATTGAGGAAATTAAAACGATAACCAAACGTCTGCCCAAAATCAAAAGCCCAGGCCCAGATGGATATGCTAATACATTGTTTAAAACCTTTCAAGAGAAACTACTACCAATCATGGCCAGGCTCTTTCAGAAAATTGAAGAAACGGGTACACTTCCAAACAGCTTTTCTGAAGCCAACATCACCTTGATACCAAAACCAGACAGAGATGTTACCAAAAAAGAAAATTACAGACCAATATCCCTGATGAACAAAAATGCAAATATCCTCAACAAAATCCTTGCAAATAGAATCCAATGCCACATCAGGAAGATCATTCACTATGATCAAATAAATTTCATCCCAGGAATGCAAGGATGGTTTAACATTCATAAATCTAATATTATAATACACAAAATCAACAATGAGAAAAATAAAAGCATATGATCATTTCAATAGACACAGAGAAAGCATTTCATAAGATCATACAACCATTTTGAAAAAAAACTCTAAGCAAAATGGGAATGAAATGAAACTTTCACAATATAGTTAAGGCCATTTACCACATTTCAAAAATCCCTTCCTCACACCTATATTCATTGCAGCACTATTAACAATAGCCAGACTCTGGAAACAACCAAGATGCCTTTCATATATATGTATATATTATGTTCAAATAAAATATTATATATGTTTAATATATATTTGATATTTTATTAAATATATAATAATGTTTGGTTACAAACATGATGGTGGTTGGGTTTCAGTCATATAAGATGACACCCTCATCAGCATTGCAACATTCCCTCCACCAATGTCCCAAATATCATCCTCCTCTCCTCCCTACCCCCACCTGTACTCTAGCCAGGCTTTCACTTTCTCTCATACATTATCATTATTAGAATAATTCACAATGTAGTTATTTCTCTAAATAAACTCATCACTCTTTGTGGTGAGGTTCATGAGATGGACTGTAATATCTAGCCCTCCTCTCTTTTGTCTCTGAAAATTGTTGAGAGATGTCTTTCATTTTTCTTAAAATCCATAGATGAGTGAGACCATTCTGTGTCTTTCTATCTCTCTTTCTTATTTTATTCAGCATAATAGATTCCATGTATAGCCATGTATAGGAAAATTTCATGACTTCATCTCTCCTGACAGCTGCATAATATTCCATTGTGTATATGTACCACAGTTTCTTTAGCCATTCATCGGTTGAAGGACATCTTGTTTGTTTCCAGAGTCTTGCTATGGTAAATAGTGCTGCAATAAATATAGGTGGAAGGAAGGGTTTTTTGTATTGTATTTTTGTGTTCCTAGGGTATATTCCTAGGGGTGGTATAGCTGGATCATATGAGAGTGCAATTTACAGTTTTGGGAGGAATCTGCATATCACTCTCCAGCAGTGGATAAGAGTTCTTTTCTCACTGCATCCCCACCAACACTAC
This sequence comes from Crocidura indochinensis, assembly GCA_004027635.1. Taxonomy (NCBI): domain Eukaryota; kingdom Metazoa; phylum Chordata; class Mammalia; order Eulipotyphla; family Soricidae; genus Crocidura; species Crocidura indochinensis. The sequence goes on from PVKC010000052.1 coordinate 69,873, forward strand.
TTGTTCTCATTCTTTGTGATGTGTACCAATTTCTGTGGTGTGAGGTGGTACCACATACTTGTTTTTATTTGCATGTCCCTGAGGATTAGTGATGTGGAATATTTTTATGCACCTTTTGACCATTTGTATTTTTTTTTTGTCAAATTGTCTGTCCATTTCTTCTCCCCAATTTTTGATGGAATTAGATGCTTTTTTTTCTTTTAAAGTTCTGTCAGTGCCTTGTATATTTTGGATATTAGCCCATTATCTGATGGGTATTGGGTGAATAGTTTCTCCCAATCAGTGGGTGGGTTTTGTATCTTGGGCACTATTTCCTTCGAGGTGCAGAAGCTTCTCAGTTTAATATATTCCCATCTGTTAATATCTGCTTCCCCTTATTTGGAGAGTGTGGTTTCCTACTTGAAGATGCAATTAGTCTCAATATCACAGAGTGCTTTACCTACTTGTTGTTCTATATACCTTATGGTATCAGGTCTGATATCGAGGTCTTTAATCTATTTGGATTTTACCTTTGTACATGATGTTAACTGAGGGTCTAAGTTCGCTTCTTTGCAAGTGGCTAGCCAGTTGTGCCAACATGACTTGTTGAATTGGCTTTCTTTGCTCCATTTAGAATTTCTTGTTCCTTTATCAAAGATTAGAAGATTGTATGTCTGGGGAACATTCTCTGAGTACTCCAGCCTATTGCACTGATCTTAGGGTCTGTCTTTATTCCAATACCATGCTGTTTTGATAACTATTGCTTTGCAATACAGTTTAAAGTTGGGGAAAGTAATGCCTCCAATATTCTTTTTTATTTATTTATTCATTTATTTTAATTTTTATTGTGACCAAAGTGCATTACAAATATTTCACTACATGATTTATTCTACATAGTGACAATGAATGAGGGGGATTCCCACCACCAGTGCTGTCCTTCCTCCACCCTGTTCCCAACATGTAGCCCATATATCCCTCCTTTACCCTCCAGAATATTAGTGCAAATAGTCTCCACTTTACAGCTTGTTGTAGATTTAGCATGCATTCCACTGTCTTTGGAGATAAAAAGGATAAGAAAAAAGGGAGAAAAAATATTGGTAACAACTATCATAAAAAGAAAGAAGAGGAATAAATGGAAAGAAAAATGAAAGAAATAAATAAAAATACACCTGGAAAAACATAAAAATAAAAAAAAAAATCACCAAATAACAACCACAAGAGTGAAAAAGAAAGAAAAATGGAAGAAAAGGGATAAGGAAAATAAAGTAAAAAACTAACGAATCAAAACAAAACAAGAAAAAGAAGGGGTGATGGAGTGGCAGGGTTTGGCGTTCCTCCACTTTTTTTTTTTTTTTTTTGCACAGGCACAGTAAGAATTGGGGAAGTAAGAGAATTCCCGTGGCCTAAGAGATTCAGGATTTCTCCATCCTAGAAGCATACCATCATGGGATCAACCCCTGGCTCCATATATATACTCATTACCCCATCTCAAAGGCTTTTTGTGGTGCCAGGAAACTTTCCTCTCAGTTGTGTGTGAGAAAATCAAGCCACTGTAGCTAGTGATCTTGGTATTTGCTCAGGTCATAGGACAGGGTATAGGATAGAGTCTACGTTTCTAGAGGTTCCTATCCATCATTGTTGTTGTGTTCAGTGTTCTGTAACAATTGCTCCCTGTTTTCGTTCAGTCCCTAAGCCAAAGCCTACACTATTATGGATCCAAAGGTTCTGCCCAGTCTCTGTTGTCCAGGTTGGGCCTCTCCAATAAGACATCTTGTTGTTTTATGAGAGTCCTGGGCTACAGCTTAGGGTATGGTTTTCCTTATTTGTCCTAAGGTAGGTTCTGTTCAGTCACGGTTGTCAAAGTCAGTTTTCTGTTGTTGGTGCTCTTATTTTTCACAGTTCAAAGGACAAAACCTCTTCTGATTTCCATTTAGTGTTAGGTGATGTGGTAGGACAACCTGGACTTAGGTCAAGTTGTCATTTTCTCATTGTCATATCAAAACTGGCACAAGTTAGTGCCAGAGCAGTGTTATAAGAGCTTAATTCTTGGTGTTGTTGCCCAGAGCTGTATCAGTTTTATGTCTGGGATCTGGGGTTTGGGATTGGACTAAAACTGTCCAATCTCCTGGAGACTGCATTGTATCCACATAACATATGTTCAGAATGGGAGGCACACTTATGCTATAAAAAGTGTGAGTTCTTATCCCTAGAAGATAAGATCTTGTTTCTGTGTCTATGGTTTCCCCCCCTTTTTACTGTGCTCATACAAAAATGTATGGTGTCATACTGTGTTGCTTGTGCTATTCTGGGTAAGGATGACAGGCTGTACACACAGTCTCTGTGGTCTGGTTTTGATATGAACTTTTATCCCAGTCAAGGTTTTTTGTAATAAGCAGCACCAAAAATGGAAAGGATAGAGAAAAAATGTATATATTAAAATAGAACCAATAAATAAAACTGAGTTAAAAATATTCAAATAAAGCAAGTGGTGGAGGAGGCTACCTGTATATTTAGGAATACACATCTTAAGATGTATTAATTTACAGGTATTGAGCTTCCATAGGCAATATAAGACTCCCAGTTAGGCCTTTTGATATATTCTTGTGGGGAGTAAAAGCCAAGGTACTTTTTCGTATTACAGGCCTTGGAGTTGAGACAAGTTTTGTGGCATTACAGAACCCTATAGTGTCCTTGAGCTGGGGGTTTTGCTGAAGCTGATTCCTGTATCATGCAACTGTCCATGATTTGGTGGGGGTGAGAGGGGCCATCAAGCATGAGTCAGCAGGCATGCTGGTTGTAGTTCTTTGCCGAGGCATGAGAACCGGGACCCAGAGGGTTTCTTTCACTGAGGAGCTGGAAGGTGGTCTTTTGGGGCAGGAGGTCATTCTTGGTGCCTACTGAGTTAGGAACTAAGGGTAATGAGGGTTAAATTAGGGGAAGATAAAGGATCAGGGTTGGGAGACGAGGGGGGTAGAAGAGAAACAGAAATAGGGGAGAGGCAATACATGATAGTGCCTAAATCCAATATTTTTATTCATATATATGTATATGAATTGTTTATGGTTTCATCTTGGAGTCAGTATGGAAAGTCACGTCCACATAAAGACTGACTTTAACGATCTATTGAGTGTTATCCAAATCTTAGGCATTTCATTTTGAAAATGAGTATTAGTAAGAAAAGACACTCCTGCAAAGGATCCAGTATGCATAGGGGAACAGTTTCCCTCTTCCCCTCTCCCCCCAGAGCCCAGTTGCCAGGCCTGGCCCTGAAGGTCAGTCTGGCAAGGGGGTATCTCGGTCTCCTGGACTAAGTGGTCAGCCCAGGAGGTCTTTGGTCAGCTGTCTGCCCAGATTCCAGGCATACCAGTATAAGAGGAGCAGAAATCCTGGCATGTGGGGTCTTCTGGGTCCAGCTGCAGCCTCCCTCTCAAGTTTGAAAATACATAGGGGAGGAGTTTCCCCCAGAGCTCAGTTGCCAGACCTGGCCCTGAAAGCCAATCTGGCATGAGGGACCTTGGTCTCCTGGACTAAATGGTCAGCCCAGGAGGCCTTTGACCAGCTGTCTGCCCAGATTTCTAACCATATCAGTAGAAGAGGAGCATAAATCCTGGAATGTGGGGCCTTCTGAGTCCAGCAGCAGCCTCCCTCTCCAGTTTGAAAATGCATAGGGGAGGAGTTTCCCTCCTCCCCCTCCCCCCAGAGCACAGATGCCAGGTCTGGCCCTGAAGGCCAGTCTGATGTGGGGGGACCTTGGTCTTCTTGACTAAGTGGTCAGCCCAGGAAACCTTTGGACAGCTGTCTGCCCCGATTTCCAGCCATACCAGTAGAAGAGGAACAGCGCCTCCCATATTCTTTTTCTCAATAATTGCTTTAGCTATTCAAGGGTGTTTATTGTTCCAAATGAATTTCAAAAGTGTCTGATCCACTTCTTTGAAGAATGTCATGAATATCTTTAGAGATATCGCAATAAAACTGTATAATGCTTTGGGGAGTATTGCCATTTTAATAATGTTAATTGTCCAATTAATGAGCAGGGTATGTGTTTCCATTTCCGTGTGTCCTCTCTTATTTCTAGAAGCAGAGTTTTATAGTTTTCTTTGTATAGCTCCTTCACATCTTTAGTCAAGTTGACTCCAAGATATTTGAGTTTGTGTGGTACTAATGTGAATGGAGTTGTTTTCTTAATGTCCACTTCTTCCCTATTATTATTGATGCATAGAAAGGCCATTGGCTTTTTTTTTTTTTTTTTTGGGCCACACCCGGTGACTCTCAGGGGTTACTCCTGGCTATGTGCTCAGAAGTCGCTCCTGGCAGGCACGGGGGACCATATGGGAACCGGGGGAATCGAACCGCAGTCCGTCCTAGGTTAGCACAAGGCAAGACAGGCACCTTACCTCCAGCGCCACCGCCCGGCCCCGGCCATTGGCTTTTTGTGTTAATTTTGTAGCCTGCCACCTTGCTATATGAGTCTATTGTTTCTAGAAGCTTTTTTGTAGAGTCTTTAGAGTTTTCTAAGCATAGTATCTTGCCACCTGCAAACAGTGAGAGCTTGACTTCTTCCTTTCCTAACTGGATTCCCTTGATATCTTTTTCTTGCCTGATTGCTATAGCAAGGACTTTCAGTGCTATGTTGAATAGGAATGGTGATACAGGACAGTCTTGCCTTGTGCCAGAATTAAGAGGGAAGGCTTTTAATTTTTCTCCATTTCGGGAGATAGCATGGAGGTAAGGTGTTTGCCTTTCATGCAAAAGGTCATCGGTTCGAATCCCGGTGCCCCATATGGTCCCCCGTGCCTGCCAGGAGCAATTTCTGAGCATGGAGCCAGAAGTAACCCCTGAGCACTGCCGGGTATGACCCCCCCAAATTTTTTTTCTCCATTGAGGGTAATATTTGCCACTGGCTTTTGGTAGATGGTCTTAACTATATTGAGAAAGTTTCCTTTCATTCCCATCTTGCTGAGAGTTTTGATCAAGAATGGGTGTTGGACCTTATTAAATGCTTTCTCTGCATCTATTGATATTATCATGTGATTTTTCTTTTTCTTGTTGTTGATGTTGTGCATTATGTTGATAGATTTACAGATATTAAACCATCCTTGCATTCCTGGTATGAAACCTATTTGATCATAATAAATGATCTTCTTGATGAGGCATTGAATCCTTTTTGCCAGGATTTTGTTGAGGATCTTTGCATCTGTGTTCATCAGCGATATTTGTCTGTAATTTTCTTTTTTTGTACCATCTCTGTCTGGTTTAATTATCAAGGTGACGTTGGCTTCATAAAAGCTATTTGGAAGTGTTCCCGTTTTTTTCAATTTCATGAAAGAGTCTGGCTAGGATTGGTAGTAGTTCCTCTTGAAAGATTTGAAAGAATTCATAAGTGAATCCATCTGGGCTGGGCATTTGTTTGGGGGCAGACATTTGATTACCATTTTAATTTCATCAATAGTGATGGGAGTGTTTAGATATGCTACATCCTCTTTATTCAACTATGGATGGTTATAAGAGTCCAAGAATTTATCCATTTCTTCTAGGTTCTCATTTTTAGTGGCATAGAGTTTCTCAAAGTAGTTTCTGATTACCCTTTGAATCTCTCAATATGGGTAGTAATCTCCCCTTTTTCATTTCTAATGGTTTATCAATCTTGCTTTTTTTTGTTTTTGGTTTTTCGGGCCACAGCCATTTGATGCTCAGGGGTTACTCCTGACTATAGCTCAGAAATTGCCCCTGGCTTGGGGGATCGAACTGCTGTCCTGCCATGGCTAGCGCTTGCAAGGCAGACACCTTACCTCTAGATCCACCTCGCCAGCCCCCAATCTTGTTTATTTTTTTTTGAAGAACCAACCCTGCTTTTGTTGATCTTTTGGATTGATTTTTGGGTTTCCACTTCATTGATTTCTGCTCTCAGCTTTGTTATTTCCTTCTTTCTCCCTATTTTTGTTTCCTTTTGTTGGCACTTTCTACTTCTATGAGCTGCGTCATTAAGCTATTCAGGTAGGCCCCTTATTCCTTTTTGAGGTATGCTTACAAAGCTATAAAATTTCCTCTCAGTACAGCTTTTGCAATGTTCCATAGGTTCTGATAGTTTGTGTCTTTATTATCATTTGTTTCCAGGAATGTTTTGATTTCCTCTTTGATTTCATCTCAGACCCACTGGTTATTATTATGAGAGGCTGTTTAACTTCCAGGTGTTAAAGTTATTCTTTGTGTTCCTTTGGAATTCACATATAATTTCAGAGCCTTGTGGTCAGTGAAGGTAGCCTGAAAAATTTCTATTTTCTTGATATTATGGAGGCATGTTTTACGTGCCAGAATGTAGTATATCCTGGAAAATGACCCATGTACATTGGAGAAAATTGTGTATCCAGGTTTCTGGAAATAAACGTGAACAAATGAAAGATCAGAATTGTGGAAAATAAATAAAGCTGCACTAAGAGGAAAATTTATAGCTTTGCAAGCATTCATCAGGAATGAAGCAGGGGCCTACATAAATAACGTAATGGCACAATTTATAAAATTGTAAATCGATCAACAAAATAAACCAAAAACAGACTGTCAGAAGGAAATAATAAAGCTTAGAGCAGAAATTAGTGATTTATAGACCAAAAAACAATCCACAAAATCAAAGAAAGTAAGAGTTTGTTCTTTAAATAAACAAAATAAATAAAAGTTAACCACCAACTAATGTCATAAAGAAAGGGACAGAAAGAAAACTTAATACACTAAATTAGAAATGAAATGGTGGATATTACTACAGGAAAACATAGAAATTCAAAGGGTGTTCAGAAACTATTTTGATAGTAATCTATCAAAGCTTCATGGAAAAAAGTTTTGCAAGATGTCTCATTTTGATTTAACAAGATAAAGCAAACCAAAGAACCTAGACGAAATAGATAAATTCTTGAATACATAACCTTCAATGGTTGAACCAACATGATCTACCATATTTGAACAGACCCATCACTATTGAGGAAATTAAAATGGTAATCAAAGTCTTCACCCCCAAAAAGCCCAAGCTCAAGTAGATTCACTAATGAATTCTTCCAAATCTTCCAAGAGGACATACTCCTATACTTTTCAGGCTCTTTTAGGAAACTGAAAGAGCAAAAACATCCCAAGTAGTTTTTATGAAGCTAACATTACCCTGATAGCAAAGCAAAAAGAAATGTCATAAAAAAGAAAACTATAGACCAATATCCTTAATGAGCACAGTTGCAAAGGTCCTCAATAAAAACCTAGCAAATAGGATCCAACACCTTATCAATAAGTTCGTATAACATGGTCAGCTAGTTTTAATTCTGGATATGTAAAGATAGTTTAATATACACAAGTCAATCAACATAATACACCACATTAATAAAAGGAAAGATGAAAGCCACATGATCATACTAACAGATGTAGAGAAAGCATTTATAATTTCCAACACTCACATTTATGATAAGAATTCTCAACTAGATAGGAATGGAAGGAAATTTTATCAATACAGTCAAGTCCATTAGTACAACCCTATGGCAAATATTGTACTCAATAAAAACTAAAAACTATTCTTGTAAAATTTAGCACAAGACAAAGTTGCCCCCTCTAGCCACTCCTATTTAAGAAAGTACGGAAGTACTTAAGATAACAACTAGGCAAGAAAAATATATCAAGGACATCTAGATTAAAAAAAAAAACAAAAATTCAAGCTCTCACTGTTTGCAGATGACATGATTTTATATTTAGAAAATCCAATGGTAGTGAGTGATAGAAATAGAATGCCTATCTCAAAGATAGACATGGGTTGGGGGAGGAAGATAGAGGGGGATTTGTGGTGGACAGGTTGCACTGGTTACACAGGGGTGTACTTTCATTACTAAAACCCAACTAAAACATGTTTGTAATCATGGTGCTTAAATGAAAAATAATTAAAAATATTGGAAAATAACAAAATGAACAAAAAATTAAGCAGAAGAAAATAGTAAAACTAACAGCAGAAAATAATCTTAAAGACTCTACCATAAAGTTTCTAGAAACAATAGATTTGTAGTGGCAAACTACAAAGATAACATGCAAAAATCAATGTCATTATTATATACAAATAATGATAGCTAAGAAATCGACACTAAAAATCCTATCACAAATTAAAAAAGAAAATCAGGTATCTTGAAGTCAACTTAATTAAAGAGGTAAAGGACCTATACAAAGAAAACTACAAAACACTGTTTCAAGAAATAAAAGAGAAAACAAGAAAAAGGAAACATATATCTTGTCTATGCATTGGGAAGATTAACGTAGTTAAAATTACGAATTAAAATTAAAATTATGAATAAAAGCATTATTCATATTTAATGCGATCATTCTAATGACATGCATGACATTATTTAAACAACTGGATCAAACACTCCTGAATTTCATTTGGAGCATCAAATGCCAAAGAATAGCTAAAGCATCCCTTAGAAACATAAGTATCGGAGGTATCACTTTTCCAACTTTTAATTTGCTACAAAGCTATAATAATGAAAACAGCATGGCACTGGAATAAAGACAGGCTCACAGATCAATGGAGTAGACTTGGATATTTAGAAAAAAGACCTACAGACGTACAATCTTCAAGAAAGTCTTAAAAATTGAGCAAGGGAAGCCTCTTCAACAAGTGGTGTTGGAACAATTGTTTAGTCCTTGTAAAAAGCAAACTCAGATTTCTACCTAATACCATGCACAAAGGGCAAATCATAATGGATTTAAGACCTTAATATCAGACCTGAAATTAAATGGAATATAGAAGAAAACATAGGAGAAACACTCCATGACATTAAAAATAAAGGTATCTTCAAGGAGGAAACACCATTGTCCAAACAAGTAGAAGCAGAGATAAAAAAAATGGGACTAAATTAAATTGAGAGGATTCTGTACCTCAACAGAAACAGTGACTAGGAAATAAAGGTCACTCACAGAATAGGAGAATACCCTATACCTATCAGAAAATGGACTAATATCTAAGATATACAAAGCACTGACAGAATTTAATGAAAAATCTAATCCCATCAAAAATAGGAGAGGAAATAAGCACACATTTTTTTCAAAGAAGAAGTAACGCTTCACATCACTAATCATCAGGGAGATGAAAGTCATTGCAATAATGAGATATCATCTTATGCCGCAGAGACTGGCATACATCACAAAGAACAAGAACAACCAGTGCTGGCGTGGTTGTGGAGAGGCAGGACCTCTCATTCATTGCTGGTGAAGATGACATCTAGTTAAAACTTCCTGAAAAAAAAAGTATAGATTTTGCTCAAAAAACTGGAATTTGACCTTCCTTACAGTCCAGCAATACTACTCCTAGGGATATAACCTAGAAACACAAAAACACAATACAATATTCATTGTACTGTTCATTGTAATGTTTGCTGTATGTTCATTTCATTTCCTATGTTTATTGCAGCACTATTTACAGGAGCCAGAATCTGGAAATAATTCTGAAAACACATGAGTGGCTAAAGAAACTGTAGTTTGTATACACTATGGAATACAGCTGCTAATAAAAATGAAGTCATAAAATTTTCCTATACATGGATAGATATTGAGACTATGATATGGAGTGGAAAGAATCAGAGGGAGAGAGATAGTCACAGAATAGTCTCACTCAGTTGGTGGATTTAAGAAAAATAAAAGGCAATAAGGTAATAATACCTAGACACACCAGAAATGTGAACCAGAAGGATCAATCCATGATTTCAAGTTTGCTACAAAGTGTGGTGAAAGCAGTTAGAGAAATAGCTGAAGTAACATCTACCATGACAATGGTAGTGAGAGAGAGAAAAAAGATTGCCTGTCTCTAGGACATCAGGGGTTCAGGGAGGAGGAAAATGGAAGTCATTGGTGATGGGTAAAGTTACACTGGTGAAGAGAGTTGTTCATTCAATGATTGAAACTCACTACAAATATTTTGTAACCACGGTGCTTAAATAAAGAAATTATTATTAAAAAGGTAAAAGAAAAAAGAAAATTATAAATTAATATCTTTGCATCACCTTAATAGTAGAAGTCCAATTCAACAATGTATATATACTTTAACATATACTTAAATATGTCTGTCAAAAATGGGCCAGAGAGATAGCATGGAGGTAGGGCATTTGCCCTGCATGCAGAAGGACAGTGGTTAGAATCCCACCAGTATCCCATATGGCCCCCCAAGCCTGCCAGGAGCGATTTCTGAGCGTAGAGTCAAGAGTAACCCCTGAGTGCTGCTGGGTGTGACCCCAAAAAAAAAACAAAAAACAAAAAAAATGTCAATTTGGCATATGGGAGTGAGGGCTAGGGGTTTGGAATGATAGAATGGGGATTCACTGGTGATGAAATTTGGTGATAGGATTGATGTGGAAACATATATCTTAAAATGGTCTACCAATAGCTTTGTAAACCTGTTTTAAAGTAAAATAAAAAAGTTGATGCAAAATTTATAATTTGAGGTGAAAGTGAGGACCTTTCAAGAGGAGTGAAGCACCAACTCCCAGTGATATTTAGCCTGATGTTTAATCCAGAGAATGTGATTTTATTAGGGTGCTGCAGTGTTGTACCACCCCTATCAGGGCTTAGATATTTCCAGAATCATATCCAGATATGGTTGGGACACCTAATTTTTTTCACATTATTAGATGAGCTATTCTTCCTCATCCATTAAGGACCATGAAGCCACTCAAAAAAATTTTTAGGTGTAGTGATAAAGTTTTGGAACCTACAGATGAAAGCAACCAAGTACCTCACATTTCAGTACCAATATTCACAAAAGTTAGACTTAAAGAGGACAATTGACCTCCCCATAGGTGGGCATACTACCAATAAGGGAGTAAATACGACTTGAATCTTTGCTTTGCTGATGTGTTTTCTATCTCTTGTCATATTACCTACTGAATGACTCATCTGAGTCTCTGAAGTTGTCTTCATAGGACTTCATAGGAATAGCAATGAGTAAAAGTGTATATTAAAAGCTTGAGCAAGAACAAATATTCTTGCAACTAGAGGAAAGATGTTTTCTGAGAAGAGAGAAATGGAAGAATGCAAGCTGTTTGTTCTTAGAATTTTAGTAGTTGAGTTTGGGGTGATAAGAGTATCTTGGTGGGGATGCCTTGATGCCTTGATCCCAACACTACAACTTGATTTTCATCCCTAGAAGTTCATGAGAGGATAAATTAAGTTTTGGAACAGTGCTGTAAACTCGAGGTTACACTAATCACACCCAAGTTATGAAATAAAATCAGTAAGGTGAATGAACATTCCAGATCAGATATGAAATAGTGCCATGCTTCCTGGAGATGCATGAAAGGTAACTCAATTACTGAAGGGATAGTGCTTTACTTCTACAGACACCTGAAACATGCCTGAGATCTTATCACTAAATCACTATATTTTGCTCCCTCCTCTCTCACTATTCTACTCTGTTCTCCAGCAACACTGCCACAATAGAACACGGATTCTGGAATTGGGATATTTTTTAGTTCAGTCCCTCTGTTCACTTATTAACATGTCTACATTAATAAAATCTTTCCAGCCTTGTTTGCTTATAAAATTATAGAACAATATTTAGCTTTCTTCGATACAAGAATGAAATTAGGTACATGTATTTCATTCTTATTTCACCTTTATTTTATGCAATGCAACTCAATTTATAAAGCAAAGTAAATTACACAGCTCATGTTAACTAGCGATATAATTACTTTTTTGATTTAATATTTTACCTTATATTTTGGATGCATTCCTGAGAGAAAACTACATAAAGAAACAATATAACATTTTGGTTATAATTTCTTTCTCTTTCTGACTACTCAACCCATAACAATATGAACCTTTTATTGTGTCAGATTAGATAGATAGAGAGTCTCTCTGCCTGGAATTGGTTTAGCAAACTTTAATCTCATGAGTAACTGTAAAACGCATAGATTTCAGAGTATATGATCCCCCAATTTATAGGTTGTACTTTTACAGTCAATTCCTTTCAGATTGGTGATAAGGATCAAGACACTCCATTGCATATTTGTTTGACCTTACAACTCTTCCTCTAAAAGAATCTTAAGTTAGTGATTTTGATAAGATAAAAATATTTCTATTTAAAAGTATTTTAAAAAGAGAAAATAATGGTGCTCAAATTCATTATGAAAAATATGAGATGGGAAAAGAAACAAGTAGCCAAGGTATGTCATAAAAATAAATACAAATTGTGGTAAAAAATAAATACAAATTAAAGCACTTGTTGAAATACCATTTGTCTCATTTTTCAGTCTCAAAATTATTAGCATAAAAAACATTGGTTGGTATGTATGTGGAATAAGTAGAATTTCATACTATGTTAGCAAGAGTGAAATGGTATAACTATGTTGAAAACATTTTTTGTTGTTGTTGTTGTTGTTGTTTGGGTCACACCCTGGCAACTCTCAAGGGCTACTCCTGGCTCTTTGCTCAGAAATCGCTTTTGGCAGGCTCAGGAGACCATATGGGATGCTGGGATTCTAACCACCATCCTTCTGCATGCAAGGCAAATGCCTTACCTCCATTCTATCTCTGCAGACCATTTTTTCCTTATTTTTTTGAAAAATGATTCGACAGTTTCATTATGTGTGCATATATGTGTTTATTCATTTCAAGAACCGAATCACACAGGTAGGGAGATTTACCAAAAGTGTAGGTGGTTAAACTGGAGACTCAAAAAGAGCAATTTTGAGTCCATTTTAGTCCAATATTGCCTTTTTATTTTTTGATCCAATATGCTAGTCTTCTTGTAAAAATTTCAAGTTAAAAATCACCTGGAGGTCACTTAGATGAATGTTCTCCTGGTTTATCACCAAATCCCCAAAATGCTCTTGAAAATAAAAATATTAAAGAAAACATGAATTAAGATATTTTTAAAAGCATCATACTCTTTAAGCCACACTTTTACTCTATGACAAAAAGAAATAAAACACAAAATATACACAATACTTCTGTTAATAAATCATTATATCATAATTATCATTGATTCTGCTGAGAAATCTTTACATAGCTATCTATTTATATATAGACTTCTGTATCTTTTCATAGTAAAGCTCTGTGAATAGGAATATTTTCATATATTTGTTTAATAATATATACTTAGAACAGTATCTACTATATAATTTTATTTATAAATGTTTAATTGACAAATTAATAACTTGGAAGGGTTAGACTAATTCTCACGGTTTACTTCTGTTTCTGTGCTTAGGAGGCGTGCTTGACTGTCTTGTAGGTGCCATATGGATGCTGATGTCAGTGTTGGTCGTATGTAAGACAAGCATCTTCCCCCCTGTACCATCTTTTTGGCTCTAGTAAGTAATAAAGTTTATTACTATTACTATTAGACATAGATGAAGCGCAATGGCAAATTTGTTTAAATCACAAAGCTAGTAAAGAATGGAGTGAGGAGAGACATAGGCAATTTAATGACATTAATAAAATGAGCTCAGGAAAAAGATGGTCTCAGCAAACCACTAGCTAGGGTGAAGAAAAGGAATGGTGTAAATTTTATATCTAGAGATAGAATATATTGAGACAAAGAAGAACAAGGAGACTCAAAGAAGAATGAAGTTTCTGAATTTTAGGTGATGGAAGTGTAGCTTTCTTAGTTCTTTAACTTGGTATGAGGAGAAGACTCAAGTTTAGATAAGTTGAGTTAGAGGCATTGTTGGAAAACCTAGGTGAAGTTTTTTAGGGATCTTTTTATTACATACTTGACAGCAATATAAAAATATAAAAATTGGAGTCCAATTTGTATTTTGCAAGCAATGGGGCAATAGTTCTTACTATTGTTGGACAATTTCCTATTTGTATACATTAGTAATGAAAAGAATGAAGAGTTGCAACAGTAATGATAATAAGATAAATAAAAACACAGAATTAATATTTGTAATAATTTGTTCTTGAGGAATGTATATCCTGATCATCCACCTGATACTAGGTTATAAATTGTTTCCTGATTTATAAAATGTCTTCCATGTAGAAGTACTTTATTTTAAAGTGAATTTATTTAAGTTTTGCAGTAACACATTGTTCATAGTTGAATTTCAGTCATAGAATGTACACCACCATTCACCAGTGCACATTTCTCACCACTAATGTCTTTGGTTTCTCTTCCCATACACCCTCCTCTTCCTACCTCTGGGGCAGATATTTTACTTCTCTTTTTCTCTCCTTTCGTTTTCGACACTTGGTTTGCACTATTGCTAACTAAAGGGCACCATGCATATTTCTTTATTCCCTTTCAGCACCTAGTAGAAGTTGTTCTTTTTAAAAAGCTACTAAAAGATATAAGAAATATCTATAGAAATGAAGATTTTCATCTACACACATATGAATATGAAAGTACAAAAATAAGATTTAGGACCATGGAATTTGTGCAAATTCTTTTTTTTTGTTTGTTCTTTTTTGGGGGGGGGGGTCACACCCAGCAGCGCGCAGGGGTTTCTTCTGACTCTACGTTCAGAAATTGCCCCTGGCAGGCTCTGGGGACCATATGGAATACTGAGATTTGAACCACTGTCCTTCTGCGTACAAGGCGAAGGTCTTACAGGTGTGCTATCATTCTGACCCCTTGTGCAAATTCTTTAGGAGCTTCTGAAGCAGGCGAGATACTATGCATTGTCAAACACTACTTAAGAGTTCTGTGAAGGAGAGAATGAGATCAAAGGAGTGACAGAGGAGTGTTGACTGAAAGCAAGTGGAAATTCAAGAAAGAATTTGATGCTGGAGAGCTGAACTGTGGTATTGATGCGAGTAGAATGAAGAAGAGAAGTAAAGAGAAGTATTAAGTCAGAGCTATGTAGATTAGAACAAGATTTGTTAGACATTTGGATGTGGAAGCAGCATGAGAACATTGGGAAAACTGCCATATTATGTGCTAACACAATTCCTCTTTATAACAGCATTCTTCTGAGAGATTTGCAAATACTCCTCTTAGTTCTACTGCTTCTATCAAACTGTAATCTTTTCTACCTTACCCATTGACTTTAGTTAGGAAATAAGGAGAAGACATACCACATCCCTCACTAATGGATATTACTGTCTATCTCTTCATTCATGTTATAGTGTGAGTATCAGGGTCATCCCTTAATGTATCTCTTGTATCTAAATTAGAACCTGCCTTCTGCAGGCTTAGTCTGGTGTTCTTCCTTGAATCTGAGATAACCAACACACCAGCCCCCTTCTTTATTTTTTCCCTTCTTGGTGTTGTTTTGTTGCTGTTTTTTTTAGTTCATGTTTTTTTTTTTTTGGTCATTGCTCTTTTTCTCTTTTTCTTTCTTCTTTTAAGTCTATAATTGTAGCTTCTGGATGGGTTTCTCCCAGCTTCCCCCCCCCCAACAAAACAACAGAACTTGAATCATCTTGTTCTGCCTCAAAAATTGAGGGGAAAAGCAACGGATTGTATCAGGAGCAAACAATCGCATGATCATTGAGTGGAAATAAAAATTGATCGGACCTAAACACCAAACTCAAAGTCAACAACAGAATCAAGATAACCCAATCTACATCAAGCTATATACAAAGGGGACCTGTTACACTAGCGGTCCAGGGAGCAAGAGGGGTGGTGTGTGATGCATGCTTGGAACAAGGGTTGCAGGAAGACAACACTAGTGGTGGGAATGGCCCTAATTCACTGTCACTATGTATCTTAAATATAACTTTGAAAGACTTGCCATTTACATTGTTCACAATAAAAATTATCAAAAAATATTTTATGAAACCACTTAATAGGAATGGGCCAAACCCTAGGAAATTCAGGGAAATGCATTCCGAGGCAACCACATATATATCTAAAGGAGAAAAACATTTTGTAATAAAAATACATTGGTATGTGTCATGATTTTATTTCTCATACTCATTTTAATGCAGTGAGAGCTTTACTAATAATGAACTGGACAAAAGTACTACTGGTCTCTGTGCTTACGTGCTCCTTGTCATGGAGCGGAGGATGAACTCCACTGCATTCTCAATTATTTCTGTGCCCAAGAGGTTTAGGAAATTTGGGAACCCTGCTGAATCAGGTTTTTTTTCTGAGTCTTCTGGCTTGTCATCTGGCTTATCATCTGAAAAATACAACAAAATTTTAGAGGTAATTCTCAGCAACAAGAAAGGAAAGATTTTTTGTTTGCAAAAAGTTCCAATATTCCTTTGTACCAACTTTCACTATGTATGTAACCTAGTTTTACTGTTTTACCATTTCATGATAATAATGATGTTGAGGACAAAATAATTGTAGGTCCTGTTTGTTGAGCACATTTCTATTATAGTTAATAAAATGAATGGTATCATTTTATTTTCATAGTAACCCTATAAAAGAATCAAAACAATCTTTATAAAAATGGTAAAGAACTGTATCAGAAAGGAGATAGCTCAACTGTATTTCATGTTCATGCAAAAAAGAAAACAAAGGAGGAGCAGAGTGATAGTACAGTGAGTAAAGTATTTGTTTTGCACACCTCCCCCCAACCTACGTCTGATGTCCATATGGTTTCCTTAACACTGCCAGGAGTAATTTCTGCAGGCAGAGGCAGAGTAACTTCTGAGCAATGACAGATATGCCCCCTCCCAAAAAAAACCATAACAAACCAAAACGTAGAAATAAAGGTAGAGGGAAAAGACAGAATTTGAGAAAATTAAATCTTCCTCACAATTACAGAGTGAATCGGAGAAGCAGAATATTATTCTTCTTCTTTGGTACTAGTATTTGGATTCTTAGTAATTTCTTAGTAATTCTTAGTAATTTTCAATTCTTTTTCTTTTGTTGGTTTTTTGTTTTGTTTTGTTTTTGGGCCACACCCACTGACGCTCAGAGCTTACTCCTGGCTTTGCACTCAGAGATCTCTCCTGACTTGAGGGACCATATGGGATGCCGAGGGATCGAACCATGGTCCTTTCTCGACTAGAGCGGGGCAAGGCAGATGCCTTACCACTTGCGCCATTCTCCAGCCCCTGATTTTCAGTTCCTGAGAGAAAAATATATAATCCATCTACAAGTATGTCATATTGAAAGTTTTATAGTAACTAAAAATAGAAAAAAATCTAAAAAGTCCAGGGTAGTAGAAGGAATAAAACAGTATTAGCAGCTACATATGCTTTTTCTCTAGATCAGGGATCCTCAAACTTTTTAAACAGGGGCCCAGCTCACTGTCCCTTAGACCATTGGAGGGTCAGACTATAGTAAAAACAAAAATTATGAACAAATTCCTATGCACACTGCATACATCTTATTTTGATGTGAAGAAACAAAAAAGGAACAAATACAATATATATCCCATGGGCCGTAGTTTGAGGACCACTGCTCTAGATTCTGGTGACAGAATGAAGTAGGAATTTTATCCCTTAATTTTCTTGTATCACATAGAGTATTTTTAGACTTAATAATAATAAAGGAATCTGGGGCTGGAGAGATAGCATGGAGGTAAAGCGTTTGCCTCTCATGCAGAAGGTCAGTGGCTCAAATCCCGGCATCTCATATGGTCCCCTGAGCCTGCCAGGAGCAAATTCTGAGTGTAGAGCCAGGAGTAACCCCTGAACACTGCCAAGTGTGAGCCAAAAATAAAAAAAAATAATAATAAAGGAATCTCAGTTATATTTTATTCCCATTAAATTATTTTATTATATTAGCAATTTATGTAATATTTAATTCGATTTATAGTAAGATTATTCATTGTTTAAATAAAATCCAAATAAAAATGAATGTATTGTACTTTATCTGGCAACCCCACTTCAAATTTTGATCTAAACGGAAATGTCTCAACTTCTAAACAAGCATCTTGGGACTGAATGAAGCTGCAACTAGCATTTTTTATAGAGACTGTCAGTTAATACCAGAATCGCATATGCACTGTACTCCCCAATTAAAATTTTAAGAAATGAAGGAGAGATCCTCAGTCATGAAACATTTATTATTTACTATGCTACAACCAAAGATTTTTTTAATAGGAATATGTATCCTGAACTGAAAAACAAAGTCAAGATGCTAAGTACCAGGTACATAACGTGGCTGATGGCTTTTACTTTCAACAATTGTTTTCATTCTTCACTGTTTTTTATTTTGTCTACCATCCATTATGTTTATAACATTTACTTAATGTTAAAGTAATAAAGAAGACACATGTGGAGGCAACTTGTTGCATGAAGTAAAGGCATCTAGAATGCTCAGACATATTGTTTTGTTTCTATCAAGAGAAGAGAAAGGATGAATAATGCATATTTGTGGTTGGCTTATCATGCAGGGACTAGGACAGTGCATAGTGCTTTCAGCACAGTCTAATCCTCCTTTAGTTCAATGAGGATATTACAGTTTTACAGGAGAGAATACAGAAGGAAATTAAAATGAATCACCTAAAATCACATGTCTAGAAAGTGATTGTTCAGAGATTTCAATCTATTTTATTTTTACCCTCATAGAGCACATTATTTATATATTACTTATATTATTATATTATAGTACTCAAACTCAAGCAATGTTTCTAAAAGGCTATTAATAGGAACAAGACAGTTTTTCATGCCATACTATTTGCTGTGATCCTAATAGTAATGCGATTTCTTTTAATCAAGTTAAAAAAGTGATCCTGGATTTTTAATATGTAAGGATCTTAGATCTAAGAAAGTATACAAAGATAAGATCCTTGACCTTAGCACTTAAATTACATATATTGATAAATATTAAAATATAATGCTTTGGTACCTGAGTTTAATCCCATAACTTCAACCAAATGTTAGTTATTAAATCTTACAAACCTTAAGATTAAACACTGAGTTTTCTCATTGTCTATAGGCAAACTTGAGATGTGCTTTCAAGTTTCTTTCAAATATATTTGAGTATAAATCTATTTCACAATATTTCAAATATATTCATGTTAATACATGCTATATAACTTTATGTAAAAGCCCCTTATACCACCAGGCACAGAGTAAGTCTAAAATTAAATTTCCGTCTTATTTTGAATAATAATGTTATTATACTAACATAAACGTTAACACCAGAATAAAATTCCCTCATGATTTTGGCTTATTAACTCTTGAAAAAGTAAATAATAAATTATGCAAAATTATAAATTTAAAAAGACTATGAGAGGGGCTGGAGTGGTGGCACCGAGTGCTAAGGTGTCTGCCTTGAGGCGCTAGCCTAGGACAGACCGCGGTTCAATTCCCCAGCATTTCATATATTCCCCCAAGCTAGGAGCGATTTTTGAGCGCATATCCAGGAGTAAACCCCGTGTAACACCGGGTGTGGCCCAAAAACACAAAACAAAAGAAAGGACTATGAAAATCAAATTTGATAATACATAACAAAAGCAGCACATATTTATTGAGTCTTATTGATTTCCCAATTGTTTTTCTTTTTTATTTACTTTTATAACTATGAGAAAATTAGATATTAAAATTGTCTTTGTGATGTCTGATCTAAATAGATTTTGAAACATGCCTGAAATTGTATATAAATATTGTAAAGTCAGGCCTAATAGCATTGTTCCCAGAGTAACATATTTTTTACAGTTGAACATTTTTAGTTATAATCATTAAAATATCAATACCCCCAGGTTTCCAGATAGTTACAGTGGGAGAGTGTCACAGAATTCATGAAAACATAGGAAAGAAATTAATTCCTAATGTCATTTTCTGAGCATCAAGATGGTTTTGAAGCAACATTTGAATACAAATTTTGCTTTCTATTTGGTAGAGCTGTCTCTTTTCTCAGTTTAGTTTTCTTCCTTATTAAATGTCAAAGGTGTGCCTCCTCTTGTCCTCTTTCCTATATATTCTGGACCAATGCCACCAACCTCCTCGAATCATGGCTAACTACTACAGAGTATGAGATCTAACCAGAAGCACTCACCTGCATAGCAAGTCAAGATTAAAACAAGCAGCCCAAGGACAATTGTCAGCTGAAGTACTGAAACACTCATGTTGGAGCACTGAGTATTGGTGTAGTAAGTTGTGTAGGACACATGCAGGTTTACTCTATTTATAGGTTTTTAGAGGTGACCTCATCTGCTATGGAATTTAGATTGTTGCACAAGATACAGCTTGCTTTGAATCTCTAATAATGAGCAGTAGGTGCTCTGTCTTTCAAAAATAAAATTCTCTCTATAGGTAAAGAAAAACCCCTTGATTTGTCTAGTATAATTTTTGGAGACAGTTTCACATTCAGTGCTGCAGGTTGATGGCATCTGGCAGAATCGCTAAGAGCAGATTATTAATCAGATGGATGAGGTGTAGTTACTCCTACCTTTTTACTCTGATTCCCCCCCACTTTCTGAGCTAATGATCAGACTGATGGCAAAACCCACATTTTGATATTTGCTTGTTTTTTTTTCCTTCAGGGATACCATCTCCATTTTGCACACTTGGAGCATATACATTTTCTACAGTCAGATTTCATTACTTATTTTCCTTGAAAACTTGGTGAGCCTATAAGTCTGTTCTAAATAAATATTTTTCTATTATTTTCAATATATGACCTTGCCTTACTTTTTCAGAACTAAATACTTTTAATATTACCTTTCCTTTCTTCTCCTAAATATATTTATCTCCTATATATGTATATACACATAATAGTAAGGGTAGTTTTTTAAATTCCGAATTATGACAAACCCAATGTAGTGTGGATTTTAGGCTCAGATTTGACTTTATTTTCAGACAACTTGTTCTAGTATTTCCAGACAGTTAGCTGATTCATTCATAATCTTGACAGGGACCTGTTAAGATATTTCTGTAAATAGGCTGAAGATAGCCAAGTTAACACTTTATTTTAGAGTGGAAGATACTTTACTAAAGGAAATAGCAAACTTTAGAAAAATATTAAAGGAGCTAAATTATTTGTATTTAATTAAAAAGAAATTGAGTTTGAGATGCTGTTTGAATATCAGACTTAAACTACTCTTTATTCTGTATATGTTCTAAACTAGAACATACGAGTTAAGTGACAAAATTTTACAAAATCAATTAATAGAGATCAGGACTTGTGGTTCCTAAACATATACCAATACTAAAGTTTTACCAATACCAATTATAAATTAATTCTTACATTAAAATACACACAACAAGCATATACTGAAAATCAGAGTTAAACTTTAGTTTTGATGAGACTGGGTAAGGTGCTTGCTTACTGGGTTGGTGCATCACCAACTCAGGTTTGACCCCTGAGCACCACTAGTAGTGTGATTCCTGAGTGAAGAGCCAGGAGTAACCTCTGAGCAACTAAGTAGGCCTCCTCCTTTCAATAAAAAGAATAAGTTTGAGAATGGAAGACTAGACTTGTGTAGTGTAGCAGTTGTCAGTTATTGTCTCTGTGACTTTCTATTAATTGAATGATAGCATATATCATAATTCCTACTCATTAGAATAGAAAAGATAAAAATATGATAGATTGCAAAGAACACTATATATGATTTATGTTACTGGCAGTTAAAAAACTAATTTATGAGGACAGGAGGCTACAGCTCTTGCTTTGCACATAACTGACCCGTGTTCAACCTCTGGCATCTCACAGGGTCTACTGAGTCTGCTAGGAGTGATTCCTAAGTGCAGAACTAGGAGTAACCTCTGAACATTACTGGGTGTGGCCCATCCCAAAACAAACAACAAAGAAAACTAACTTAAATTCCATTGATATATTTGATTATAGGTATAGAAAATGTGAAGTTATATAAGCGGGCTTATTTGAGCTGAGGATCTTTTTTGAGAATGACTTTGATTGGACAAGAAGATATGAAAATGTTCTATGGACACTTAAATTGTTATCTGATTTCCTACTAGAGTGAGAAGTATTGATATTTGTCTTGATTACATATAGTTTTCCATGTATATTATTGGATGAAACATGGGTCTAGGATCAACTAGTGGATCAACTAAATATTTATTTTAGTTTCAAATTTTCTACTTCCAAGATGTGGAACCCGAAACTTTAAAAATATTCCTATCTTTTTTTTGTGCTTTGAATCTGATGACTATAAAATAGGAATATTAAAAAGCATTTGACTTCTTGCAAGAATTGAATGAGAAAATAAATGCAAACAGTTCACATTAAATAAAAAATTAATTATGAACTTGCTTTTCTTGTCTAGTGTATTCTAGTCATTTGACCTAACCTATCATACCTTTAGTTGTCTCAGAAAAGGGAGTGACAGTTAGCCATGTGAGAAACAGAGCTAATATGATAATTATAATGATGATGATAATGATGATTGTGATGTGCTGCTGATAATAATAGTAATAATAATAGTAATAAACGGATGCGATACACCTGATCAGATATTAAACTAGTTGCAGTTTAACAGGGAGGCTGCTAATGCTATCCACATTTTTATAAGAAAATTAAAGCATAAAAATTATGTTATTTTTCCAGGTTTCCAAATCTTAAAAGAACCAGAGCAAGAAATTTAACTTAGTCACATGACTTAACATTTGGTGCTCTAAAGTACTAATGTTGTACTGGCATGTGCTCAGTGCTGCTAGTTTCTTAAAATTTGGTTCTAAGAGTAGCATAGTAACTATTTATCTTTATATTCATTTATATCACTCAGCTTTTATTATTAGAAAAATAATAATAAAATACAGATATCCTACTTTAGCTGAATTTCACCTATTTTAATATAAGTACTTCATAACCACTTCACAAAAATACATATTTCCCAATTTTTTCTTATTCAAATTAAGTTTAACGGCACATCCTGTACCTGACTATCCTACCTGGAGAGGCCCTCTTAAATGCTTGTTTTTACTAGCCCCCATAGGAGAGATTAAAGAGAAAGACTGAGTAGTTCAAAAACAAAGTATCATATGTGATATGTTAAAAACATGGTGAATAATGGAAGTTGATTAAGGATTCAGTTCCTTTTCATGTTAGACTTGGGTTTATTTTACCTCTTAATGTTTTTTTTGTTTGTTTTTTGTTTGTTTTGTTTTGTTTTGTTTTGTTTTTGGGCCACGCCCGGTGACGCTCAGGGGTTACTCCTGGCTATGCGCTCAGAAGTCGCTCCTGGCAGGCACGGGGGACCATATGGGGAACCGGGGGATCGAACCGCGATCCGTCCTAGGTTAGCGCAGGCAAGGCAGGCACCTTACCTCCAGCGCCACCGCCCGGCCCCTTACCTCTTAATGTTTCATTAGAAAATTAAATTAAAAATTAAATTAAATTTAAATTTGAAAATTAAAATAAAAATTATAAAATTCTCTTGTTTTTAGATAACTTCCGGCTAAGATTTTAGACAAATTTTAAAAGATAGATGCAAGTCTAAGCAGGGCTTCTATTCCACACAAGAAGAGCATCGATATGCAGAGTAATCATATACTTTGTTACCCTAATCACCCTTCTACTCAGATTTTAGTCAATTCTCATGCCACAGATCAATTAGTTTTTTATTCAATGGATAGTCATTCTGCTTGCACCAATTGTGTGTCACTGAAAACAAGAAAATACAAAGAACCAGCTCTTAACGTCAATTTTTACACATATAATTTATAATTACAATTTATATATTAGAATTGTATTGGAAATGTAAACAGATTCTTAAAGAAGAATATCAGAAAGTGACTAACACTGGCTGATGAGGTAGTTATAGGGGTATCGTGATTTAGAATCTTTTTTTTTTTTTTTTTGGTTTTTGGGCCACACCCAGTGACGCTCAGGGGTTACTCCTGGCTATGCGCTCAGAAGTCGCTCCTGGCAGGCACGGGGGACCATATGGGAACCGGGGGATTGAACCGTGGTCCGTCCTAGGCTAGTGCAGGCAAGGCAGCAGGCACCTTACCTCCTGCGCCACCTCCCGGCTCCCTGTGATTTAGAATCTTGAAAGAGGGTTTTGCATCATTTTCAAGGCACTGAGGTCTGGGAGAGCCTAGAAAATTTGTAGGAATGAAATCTCAAATTATCTATTTATTTAATTATTTATTTTAGGGCCACATCTAGAGGCACTCAGGTGTGCTCAGCTATAATTCCTAGTAGTGATCAGGAAACCTCATGGGATGCTAAGAATTGAATCCAGGTTGGCTGTGTGCAAGGCAAATACTCTGTTATTCTATTACACTGGCCCAAGAAACCTCAAATTTGAGAGTCTGGTATTAGAATTAAAAACTGACCTTACTAAATCCTGAAATTATTTTAACTACTGGAATGTGCTAAGAAAAAGAAAAGATAGGGATAGGAAAGAACAAAATAAAATGAAGGGAGATTTGAAAATTGCAAATCTTGGCAGAAGAGAAAATACTTACGGTACTTCTTCAGCTTGACATCCAGAATATACCACCAAGGATGTTCTCTGGAGAAAATTTTCTTTATTATCTTATTATTCTCTTATATTTCTTTTTTACCAAATCCTATTAATATTTTCTGTATTCTTTATATGAATAACATGTAATTTTTCTTTTTTCTTTTCTCACTACATGAAACCATTTACTTAAAAAGAGTATCATTATGTCTCAAATATTTTTTACATTCATCAGTTTCTTCCTTTATTTTATTTTTTTGGTTTTTGGGCCACAACCAGTGATGCTCAGGGTTTATTCCTGGATTTGCACTCATAAATCAACCTTGGCTTGGGGGACCATATGGGACGCTGGGGGATCAAACCGCATGGTCTGCCCTAGATCAGCCACTTGCAAATGCCCTACAGCTGTGCCACTGCTCTGGCAATTTATTTATGTAATAGTGTCATAATTTACCATTTATTTTTATTTTTTTTGTCTTAAAAACGTAGCCTTTCTGATGTCTGTCTATCCCATAGTGTCAACATTACTGACATTTCATTTTTTCTAAGACATACATACTTCTATTTTTCCTATTGTCTTCCTCTAATAATTTATGGCTCCTTACAGTATATAAAGCCTTTTGTGTTTTATTCTCAGCTGTAATTCCAGACTCATCTTAGTACTCAGAGAGAATAATTCTTAAAGTGATAGGTCATTTGTAACAAGATGGCCTGGATTCCATTTATGATTTCATCATTTGTAGTATTTCTCTGGTATGAACTAGATTGTTTCTACAGGTTTATTTACATCCAGTCTACAATGAAGGATTGGTATATCCACCTCATTATATAATAGATATCCTCCTTGTTACACTCTTAACTTGAGCTCTCCATCTTTGTTATGAAGATAACAATAGTGTCATCCTTACACAATTTAGATGAGTAAAGATGAGATTATTTTACAAAGGGCTTAACACAATGTAGGCCAAGATTGCTCAGTAGACTGGTGTGCATGCTTTCATGCATTCAGGAGTCAGAGGTTTTCTCCTGAGCATTCATTATTCTCTCAGCACCAGAAGGTGCTACTTACTCCAAAAATGTATCTTTAACTACACTTCTATTGTATATTAGTTTCTACTGCTCTGAAACATATTAGTTCCCCTCATTTAGCTAAGCATGCCCCCATACATTTGCTTATTCTATTGTCATTTTCAAAAGTAAGTAACAGGAAAATGGCCTAACTCAAAAAGGAAGGTAAAAATGTTACCCCAGAATGGGAGAAACTATTCACCCAATATTCATAAGATAAGGAACTACAATCTAAGATCTAAAAGGTACTGACAGAACTTAACAAAAAGAAAACATCTAACCCCATCAAAAATGGGGGAAGAAATGAAAAGACACTTCCTCAAAGAAGAAATACAAGTGGCCAAAAGACATTTGAAAAATTGCTCCATATCACTAATCATCAGAGAGATGCAAATCAAAACAACAATGAGGTACAATCTCAAACCACAAAGACTGGAACACATTACAAACTATAATAACAATCAGTGCTGGCATGGATGTGGGGAATAAGGAACTCTCACTCACTGCTGGTGGGAATGCTGTCTTGTTCAGTCTTTATGGAAAACAATATGGAGATTCCTCAAAAAAATGGAAATTGAGCTCCCATATTATCTAGCTATATCATTCCTAGGGATATGCCTTAGGAGCTTAAAAATACAACATAAAAATGCCTTCTGCACACCTATATTTATTTCAGCACTCGTTCCAATAGCCACAATGTGGAAATAACCCAGATACCTGAAAAAAGAAGAGTGGCTAAAGAAATTGTGCAGCTGTCAGAAAAAATAAAGTCATGAAATTTTCCTATACATGGATGGACATGGAAACTACTATGCTGAATGAAATAATTCAAAGGGACACAAACAGACACAGAATAGTCTCACCTATCTATGGGTTTTAAGAAAAATAAAAGACATCATTGTAAGAATACACAGAGGCAATAGAGATGAGAGCTGGAAGGTCTGGTCCATGGTATGAAGCTTACCACTAAGAGTGGTGAGTTCAGTTAGAGAAATAATTAGCTAAAAACTATCATGACTATGGTAATGAGTGAGAGCAATTTAATTTTTGTGAGGTAAAAAACCTTTAGGGATGGAACAACAATAGAGTGGGAGGTCATTTGCTTTGTGTGTGGCCAACCTGGATTAAATTCCTGGCATCTTACATGATCTCCAATCTTGCCAAAGAGTAATTTCTAGGTCAGAAGTAAACTTTCTATGACTGCCAGATATGAGTCCAAAACAAACAAAAGACTATAATACTATGAAACAAATTTGTGATTGCCAAGTATTGAAGGTTAATGAAGTTAATTAAGGTTAATTTAATATATAAATGAACAAGAATGAACATTCAGAATTATAGGCATTGAATTATGGTGAAAATAATAATTATAAATTCATTTGGCAAGATTTTCAGAGTTTTATATTTAGAAAATACACTTAAGGAGTACTTAAATTATAACTTAGTATCATACTCTATTCAAACTACTTTCTAGAAGAGGAAAATAGTATTGAATGATACTATGGTTATTGATTATGGACAGAATAGTGGCTTTTATTTATGTTACCTTTATTCAACTAACTTTATGAGTCATCTTGGGCATTTCTTTCCCCACTTCCTAGAACAATTTTCTCCATTTGTTTCCATGAGAATGTTGAATGGAACAATGACTGCTTTCTAGTTTCATCATTTATGATATTCAGAAAGACAACACAAAAAGATAATTTTCATATTATGTCAGTCTGTGAGTGGAGGTGCTTTGACTGAGGCTTGGTTTGGGTACATATTATGTTGCATTGCTATACATGATAGGTAGGTGTATGCTGTGGACATTAAGGGCTAGATTTAATATGGTCACCAACCTTTGTCTTCTATATGCTTTCTTTACCAACTATGATGGAGCTATGAACATCTCTATTAACACAATATGGAGACCAAACTAATTATCTGTCTTGCATAATTTCAGGAGTCTTGCTTCCCCTCTTCATTGAATAACTTAACATAGTTTATTAAGAATAGTTCTCATATTTCATAAGGAAAATGTCTGCCACAGGGCAGACAGGTGAGAGGACAGGGGGTAGGGCAAGAAAAGAACTGTGGACATTCGTGGGAGTAAATATGCACTGTAAAGAGTGTTGCACGTTGTATGACTGAAACTAATCATGAACAACTTTGTAACTGAAAAAGAACCAATAATGTTATGAACAGCCTTGTAAACCAGTGTTTAAATAAAATGATTAAAAAAATTCTAAAAGAAAAAAAAGACAATTCTTGTTCCTAATATCCTTGTTAATATTCTTGTAACAACTCATGCATTCTTCACAATTACCTGCTTGAAATATAGGGCAGGATAGGTAAAATTATTCTCTTTTTATAAATAATCATGGAAAACATAAAATAAAATAGCAATGACAACAAAATAAAAGACACTGCAATAGATATTTTTTAAATATATAAAATCTTTATTTAAGCACCCTGATTACAAGCATGACTATAGTTGGGTTTCAGGAATAAACAGAAATATTGCACTGGTGAAGGAGGGTATTCTGTTTACAACAGAGATTCACTAATATCACTCTACTGGCAAGGAGGCAGGGCTTATAATTCAACTCAGTGCATTCTTTATTTTTTAAAACTTTATTTTTATTATAAATATTTAAGAACCATGATTACAAGGTTGTTTGCATTTGGGTTTCAATCATAAACAGAATATTCTCCTTCACAAGTGCAACGTTCCCACCACCAATGTCCCCACCTCCCCACCCGTGACTGTATTAGCAACAGGCATTCTACTTCTCTCATTCTTTAACATTGTCATGCTAGTTGTTAGTGTAGTTATTTCCCTAATAATATTCACTACTCTTTGTGGTGAGCTTCAAATTGTGAGATGGTCCTTTCGGCCCTTCCATTCCTTAACTCTATTTAGTCTCTGGACCTTATTACAGTAATGCCTTTAATTTTTCTTAAAAAATCCATAGATGAGTGAGTCTGTTCTGTATCCCTCTCTCCTTGTGACTTATTTCATTCAATGTAGCAGACTCCATATATTATCCATGTATAGAAAAATGACTTCACCTTCCTGGTGGATGCATAATATTCCTTTGCATATATGTACCACAGTTTTTTAGCCATTCATCTGTTGAAGGGCATCTTGGTTGTTTCCAGTGTCAAAGCCTGCTTCAATAAGTAAGAGAGGACACAAGGAAATGGAGACACATACTCTGCTCATGGATTGGCAGGATTAATATAATTAAAATGGAAATATTCCCCAAAGCATTGTACAGATTTAATGCAATCCCTCTAAAGATACCCATGACATTCTTCAGAGAAGTGGATCAAACACTCCTGAAATTAATTTGGAACAACAAGCACCCACGAATAGCTAAAGCATTCCTTGGGAATATGGAAGTCATTACTTTCCCCATTTTAAACTGTATTACAAAGCAATAGTTATCTAAACAGCATGGTATTGGAATAAAGACAGATCATCATATTAGTGGAATAGACTTGAGTATTCAGAGAATATTCCCCAGACATACAATCAACTAATCTTTTATAAAGGGGAAAGAAATCCAAAATGGAGCAAGGAAAGCCTCTTCAACAAGTGATGTTGGCACAACTAGTTAGCCAGTTGCAAAAAAGCAAACTCAGACTCCCAGCTAACACCATACACAAAGATCAAATCCAAATGGATTAAAGACTTTGATACCAGCCCTGAAAACATAAAGTACATAGAATGACACGTAGGTAAAACACTATATGACATTGAAACTAAAGACAACTCATTGCACTCTTATCACTGGTGTTAAAATGTAGTGCTTTCTTATCACTGATTATAAAAAATGAGTTTGCAGCAGAAAATGAATTAAAGTGAACGAAGATAGAAAGTAAAAGGACCTCTAGAACCTCCTGGGATCTCTTGGGAAATGGTCAAAATAATCTGTGCACATAATACAGAGTGGAGAGCCAGTGGCTGAGAAAATTAGATGCATTGGAGTGAAGGTTTAACCTCTAAGTGATGCATTTTATTATAAATATTTTGTAATACATTTTATTTTATTAAAATAATAGATAATATATTTCTTCAAGCACATATTTGAAAAACTGCTGAGATTTTTCTAACAGTAACATAAATAATAAATAAAAGATGGTACAATAAAATAATATTTTTTAATATTGATATAATCATAAATTATATATAAATTTATATAACTATAAAATAACATCCTTTTCCAAAATTGTAATTGACTCTCTAAAAAAGCATTGATGTTTCCTTTTTGAGAACCACTTATTTGAATAAGTATTAGGTAGAAAAATAAAATAAATATCATTGATTGCTCTTGGTTATGGCTGATTTTTAGTTAATGAGGTAAAGGGACAGGTCAGATCTCTTTTTTTAATTTTTATTTAACAAATTTTAATACTATAGGTTGCTTCATTAGCATTTTTAATATATTTTATTTGAACACCTTGATTACATACATGATTGTGTTTGGGTTTCAGTCATGTAAAGAACACCACCCATCACCAGTGCAACGTTCCCAACACCATTGTCCCAAATCTCCCTCCTCCCCACACAATCCCCACCTGTACTCTAGAAAGGCTTTCCATTTCCCTCATACATTCTCATTATTAGGACAGTTCAAAATGTAGTTATTTCTCTAACTAAACTCATCACTCTTTGTGGTGAGCTTCATGAGGTGAACTGGAACTTCCAGCTCTTTTCTCTTTTGTGTCTGAAAATTATTATTGCAAGACTGTCTTTCATTTTTCTTAAAACCTATAGATGAGTGAGACCATTCTGCGTTTTTCTCTCTCTCTCTCTCTGACTTATTTCACTCAGTATAATAGATTCCATGTACTTCCATGTATAGGAAAATTTCATGACTTCATCTCTCCTGACAGCTGCATAATATTCCATTGTGTATATGTACCACAGTTCTTTAGTCATTCGTCTGTTGAAGGGCATCTCTTAATCACCACTTTGTGGTGCCAGTACCAACTTTGTTTATGCAAGATTTAGAGTTTGGGATTAATAATTAGATATTTTGCATGAAAAAATATATGCATAACTCAAAAAAGAGGACTACATGAGTGGGAGTTATCATTGAAAAATAAAACTATGGGAGTAGATTAGTCTATTCGAGGACTAATAGAAATAGAAAAAGATTTATATTTTTTTATTGTGATCAATGTAAATTGCAAATCTTTCACAATAATATTTAAAATACATAGTGACATTGAATCAGTGTTGTCCTCCCTCCCCCCTGTTCCCAGGATCCCTCTTTGCCCCCACCGGACTGTTAGTATAACTGGTCCTCTCTGTATATAGCTTGTTGAAGAATGGGTGTCTATTCTGTTGTCATTGTCTTTGGGTTTGGTATTTAATCATTTTTTAAGAAATAGAAAAGTTTTTAAGAAAAGCATTTGAGAATAATTATATGAAAAGTTGAGAAAAATTTTAAGAAAGGAGTTGAGTATAACTAAGGACTCCATAAGGCAAGAGAACAATGTAGAAAAATACATATAAATCATTTAAAAGGAAGAAAAAATAGATAATATTTCAATACTGTGGAAATTAAGGGAAAAGACTTTGTGGATATGATGCTGTTCTGTGTTTGATTTTCTCCTTCAGAGAAGACAGGATGACAGACTCAAGATGGTCTATCAACCTAGAAACAATGAATGTTTGGTCACTGACAGGAGAATGCAATGATTGCACATAAGATCAGCATCTCTTTCAGGGTTGATTACTTAATTGTGAAAGGAAGACACTGATAGTTCCTGTACACTTCATATACATATAAAGTGTAAAAAAATTAATGTTAGGTAGAATATATTAATGCTACAATTAATAAAAGAGGCCAAATGACTGATCAAATTATACTTTCGTAAATTCTGCTGCTATTGAATATATTTCTGTTACCCATGAAACTGTTATTCAAATTATTTTAGAGTTAACCTATTCCAGTTATTTTCAAAGATTTTTTGTTTAACTCTTTACCAATTTCTTAGAGCCTTGTTCATATCTTTCCCAGATATACGTAGCTTTTTCCTTCTAAACATCTAAAGGTATCAGTTCTCTACCACTTAGGACAACATACTATAGAGTATAAACTCTATTAAACCACTAGTTTTGTATGCTTTTCTGTCAATCATATGTTGGCAATCTATTTAACTTTCTAAATCTTAGTTTTTTATCCTGTTAAAATATTTTTATTATTGACTTTCATATTAATAGTAAAATTTAAATGCAACAAGATGTAGAAAAATGTCACAGCCTTTTGTCATAGAATCCTATGACATAATCACCATATTATTTCAAAATTATAAATAGATATTCTTTTCCTTTTTGTATTTGGATCACACTCAGAGATGCACTGGGTTTGCTTCTGGCTATGCATTCAGGAATTACTGCTGGTAGTACTCAGGGAACCACATGGGATGCTGGGGAATCAAACCTGGGTTAGCCACATTTAAGGCAAGCACCATTGTACTATTACTCTGGTCTTATGCATTTTTTCTTTTGAAAAACTTTACCAGTGGAATATTTGGGGTCTTCCCTTTCCAGTAATATGAGTACCTCTGAGCCATTTCTGGTAGTACACGAGAATAATGTCATGCTGGGTATTAAACTCATGTTGTTTTCAATGGTTAAACCATTTGAACTATTTTCTAGCCTCCGATGAAATAGTTTTTATTGTTTTGCCCTAATATGCTTACCTTTAATTACCAAATACTAATCCCAACTTTTGCTCATGCATCTGAACAAAAACATGTAATCTGTATTTTTTTGGGGGGGGGGGTTTGGGCCACATCCGGTGACGCTCAGGGATTACTCCTGGCTATTCGCTCAGAAGTCGCTCCTGGCAGGCACGGGGGACCATATGGGGAACCGGGGGATCAAACCGTGGTCCGTCCTAGGTTAACGCAGGCACCTTATCTCCAGCGCCACCGCCCGGCCCCCGTAATCTGTATTTTATAACAGCTCATCACTAGTCTCTGCTGAATGGCAAACATCTATATTTCTTTAAAGTGTTCCCAAGAACATGTTTTAAAATACCCACTCTATCAATTTTAGTTTCATTTTCTTTGTTGATATTATTGTTGAAAGTTCACTATAACTCACACAACCATGGATGTGCTTATACATTTTGGCTATGTATTTGCTGAAAATAAAAATATATTATATATGTGGTGTATATATACATATACATAGCTGTGTTACTTACATAAATAATCATCATGACTCATAATTCCAGTGCTTATGTACATCTAGTTATAGTGCTTGTTGGACTTTTCTGTGTAGTTAAATAATCCTTTCCAATAATTGAATTTTTCACCATACTACTAACATTGACTTCAATTTTTGCCAGAGACTACTCTACTGAAGTATTACATAATATTTAGCATACATGCATCAATGAAAATTGAACTCATGAACTCAAGCTTAAAAAAAGGCACTTTAGCACTGACCTTTCATGTCAGATTTTAAATCCACTTCTATTAAAGTGCGGTTAGAGGCATTTGATATGAAAGGCATAGTCATAAATAGAAAAATTTATAACTTGTGAGATTAGAAGTGTGGAGTATAGGATCATAAAGGTGGAACTGGTTATTGAATCAATAAGCAAAGTTTGAAGTAGAATTCAAGATATGTGTTCAGAGATAGTGAAGAATTAAACTGTAGTGAAACTATAAGATAAAATATATTCAAAATTAATCCTGAGAATGTATGTTAGTTGTCAGATCAGAAAGAGTCCTAAAATCTTCGTTGTTTGATTGAAACAATTGTGATCCACAGAATCCTTCAGAGCTGAATTTCAGATATACAATGAGTCAGGGACCTTCCCACCACTAATGTCTACCTCCCTCCACCAAAGGACCCAGCAGTCATCCTCTACCACCATCCTTTGCCCCTGGCCTCCCACTATAAAAGGCCCCTTTAAGTTTAGATTGTTAAACGTTTAGGTCCTTGATTCTATTATCATTGACTTTGGCTTGGACATTTAGTTCTGTCCTTATTTATTTCCCAGCAAATGCATCTGAGGTTATTAAATTCTTTTTAGGGGCCGGGCCGTAGCGCTGGAGGGAAGGTGCCTGCGCTAACCTAGGACTGACTGCGGTTCGATCCCCCGGTTCCCCATATGGTCCCCCGTGCCTGCCAGGAGCGACTTCTGAGCGAATAGCCAGGAGTAACCCCTGAGCGTCACCGGGTGTGGCCCAAAAACCAAAAAAAAAAAAAAAAAAAAACCCAAAAATTCTTTTTTAAAGAATTAATTTATTCAGTTGTCACCAGAGATTTCTTAATGTTTTGACATTAGAGTGAGCCATAGTTACACATTTTTTGTCACTTTGAAAGTGACATGATGAATGCATGGGAGGAAATAAAGGAAAGAGGGTTTGACATTTCTTTTATTTTTAATTTTTTAAAATTCTTTACCACTCAGATGATATGACCGTTTTTTTTTGGGGGGGGGTGGTCACACCTGGCAGTGCTCAGGGATTACTCCTGGCTCCATGCTCAGAAATTGCTCCTGGCAGGCACGAGGGACCATATGGGCAACAGGATTCGAACCGATGACCTTTTGCATGAAAGGCAAACGCCTTACCTCCATGCTATCTCCCGGGCCCCAGATATGACCTTTCTAATTAAAATTTTACTCACAATTATTTTTTTTACCGATTGGGCTTTATGCATACAATATTCCCAAACCACTGTCATCTTCAAATCACCAGAGGACATGTTTATCTCCATCTTAATTGAGAGTTTCCAACAAACCACCTCTCTCCTTTACATTATTCCTCTTCCTTCTCCTCCACTTCTCCTCCTTCTTTTCTTCCTCAGCTCATTTCTGTAGATAAACTCAGTTTCTGTTGCTGTGGGCTATTTTTTTGTTCCTTTACTATGGTTCTTATATTCCAAACAGAAGGGAATCCATTCTGTATCTGTCTTTCCTTCTGGCTAAATATACTCAGCTGGTACCTTTACATTCTAGCCATGTAGCATCAAATTTCAGGATTTAATTTTTGGTTCACCGAATACTAATCTATTGTGTAGATACACCATAGTAATCTTTAATCTTTCCAGTAATCCAGTAATCTTTCTTGGACACTTTGGGTGTTGTTTCCAGATCTTAGGTATTGTGAATACTACTGCAATGAACAGGGGCACAGATATTTTTTTCTAAATAAAACTTGTGAGGCCTTGGGGTAGAAGTAGAAATGCTGAGTCATGTGGAAGCTTAATTCTTAGCTTTTTGAGAAGAATCTGTATTGCTTTTCAGAAGAGTTGAACCATGTGACAACCCTATCTCTAGTGAATGAGGGGTGCTTTCTCCCCACATCCCCATCAACAAGGATATTTTCATTCTTTGTTATGTATGTCAGTATCAATTATGTAAAATGATCTCATTGTTGTTTTAATTTGCATTTTTCTGAGGATTAGTGATGAGCAGCATTTTTTATATACTCTGTGTTCTCATGTATGTCTTAATTGGAAAAGTTTCTGTTTTTCTTTTCCCAACTTTGGATGAGATTGATGTATTTTTTTTCATTTTCTTTTATTCTTTTTTGGCCACACCTTGTGATGCTCAGGAGTCACTTCTGGCTATGCTCTCAGAAATCACTCCTGGTTTGGGGGACCATATGGGTTGCCCAGGAATAAAACAGCTGTCCATTCTAGGTTAGCACATACAAGGCAAATTTCCTACTGTTGTGCTATTGCTTTAAGCCCTGATGTATTATTTTTAAGTTTTATAATTATTAATAGATGTATACCACAAATTAAATATATCAGATATTAATCCCTGTCAAATAATGGGAACATATTTTCTTCCAGTCTATGTAGTTTTTTTTATTCTTATTTTTTTCACAGTGGAGAAGCTTCTTAATTTGATATGATCCCATTTGTTTATTTTACTTCCTTTTTGGACAATGGCATTAATTCATTGAAGACAACTTTAGAGTCAATAGCATAAAGGGGTATACCTATTTTTCCTCAATATAATTTATGGATAGAGATCTGATATTGAGACTCTTGATTCATTTTAAATTGTTCTACTTCATGAGTTTATATTTAATATAAAATATATTTGTGTTATGTATATATGTATGCATATATGTATGTATACATATATATGTATATATGTCTGAGTTAAAAATTTAACAAGTGGGGCCCGGGAGATAGCATGGAGGTAAGGCATTTGCCTTTCATGCAAAAGGTAATTGGTTTGAATCCCGGTGCCCCATATGGTCCCCTGTGCCTGCCAGGAGCAATTTCTGAGCATGGAGCCAGGAATAACCCCTGAGCACTGCCAGGTGAGACCCAAAAACCAAAAAAAAAAATTTAACAAGTGACTGGTCAAGCCATTTGTTAAAGAGGACCTTCTTGCTCAAATTTGTGACTTTTTTTTTGGCATTTTTAGTCAAATATTAGCTATCCAGATACTTGTGATTCTTTTTTTGTGATCTAAGTTTTATTCCATTGGTTTTGAAACCAATGTCTGTCTTCCAGTATCACATGTTCTTGACTATTGTAGTATAGATAGAAGTTGGGAAGTGAAAACATACTGTTTTCTTTGATCCTTGGGTTGTTTAGTTTATTTTTTTAAATATTTTTTCATTATTTAAACATCTTGATTACAAATATGACTGTAATTAGGTTTCAGTCATGTAAAGAACACTCCTCCTTCACCAATGCAACATTCCCACCACCAATGTCCTAAATCTCCCTCCATCCCAAACCAACCCCACATGCACTCCAGACAGGCTTTCCAGTTCTCTCATTCATTCACATGATTATGGTAGTGCAGGTATTTCTATAACTAAATGACTTTTATTTTTCTTAAATCCCATAGATGAGTGAGACTATTTTGCGTTTCTCTCTCCTTCTGACTTATTTCACTCAGCATGAGAACTTCCATGTACATCCATGTATAGGAAAATTTCATGACTTCATCTCTCTTGATGGCTGCATAATATTCCATTGTGTATATGTACCACAGTTTATTTAGCCATTCGTTTGTTGAAGGGCATCTTGGTTGTTTCCAGAGTCTGGCTATTGTGCTGCAATAAATATAGATGTGAGGAAAGGGTTTTTGTGTTGTATTCTTGTGTTCTTAGGGTATATCCCTAGGAATGGAATAGTTGGGTCAAATGGGAGCTCAATTTCCAGATTTTTGAGAAATCTCCATATTGCTTTCCATAGAGGTTGGACTAGACGGCATTCACACCAGCAGTGGATAAGAGTTACTTTCTCTCCACATCCCCACCAGAACTGATTGTTCTCATTCTTTGTGATGTGTGCCATTCTCTGTGGTGTGAGGTGGTACCTCATAGTTGTTTTGATTTGCATCTCCCTGATGATTAGTGATGAGGAGCATTTTTTCATGTGCCTTTTGTCCATTTGTATTTCTTATTTATCAAAGTGTTCATTTCTTCTCCCTATTTTTTTATGGGATTAGATGCTTTTTTCTTATAAAGCTCTGTCAGTGCCCTGTATATTTTGGATATTAGCCCCTTGTCTGATGGGTATTG